>WAAF01013241.1:426477-463280 GCA_013400475.1 Tricholaema leucomelas
TCTCTCTCTTTCTCTCTCTCTCTTTCTCTCTCTCTTTCTCCCTCTCTTTCTCCCTCTCTCTTTCTCTCTCTCTTTCTCCCTCTCTCTTTCTCTCTCTCTTTCTCCCTCTCCCTTTCTCCCTCTCCTTTTCTCCCTCTCCTTCTCCCTCTTGCTCCCTCTTGCTCCCTCTTGCTCCCTCTTGCTCCCTCTTGCTCCCTCTTGCTCCCTCTTGCTCCCTCTTTCTTTCTTTCTTCTCTCTCTCTTTTTTTCTCTTTCTCACTTTCTTTCTCTGTATCTCTCTTTCTCAATATCTTTCTCTATATCTGTCTTTGTAGCTTTCTAACTACCTCTCTCTCTTTTTCTCTCTATCTTTCTCTCTATATCTATCTTTATCTATGTCTTCAGAACTCAGTTAAAAGTACATAGTTTTCATCCATTTGGCTATTTAATTAGATCCTACAACACCAAGCCCAGATGTGCAAATATTTTATCTAACAAAAACCCAAACCACCCCAAAACAAAACCCAAACAAACTCAAACAAAAATCATAACAACAAAAAATCCACCAAGCCCCCCCCAAAAACTTAATGAAAAAGGTCCCTTTACAGCTAAAACCTGAACTAAATGCATCTACTCTCAGTCCTGGCTGCCTTTGTGGTCAAGTTGTGACCTGCAGAGAACTCTGCCCAGCACTTGCGCTCGCAGCTAATTTGATATTGCCTCTTTTTTCTTTGGTTTGGTGGTTGGGTTTTTGTGTGTGTGTGTGGTGGAAGCTTTGTCATTTGTTTCAAAGCTGTCATTTTTATTAGTCTCCCTGGCTGATCTTTTTGGGCTCTCGTCAGGTGGTGTATGTTCTCCATTGTCTGCCTGGTCTTGGCAAGCTCTAGGTCCTTTTATTGCCATATGACGTGGGCGTGCTTGCAGCAGTAGCCTATAATTATACCCACCACAGGTGACAGTTACAAGAGAGCTTTGGTAATAATTTTAGCTGCCTGATCTGATGTTTATGAAGAGCAAACCCTCTTTGTGGTCTGGCTGGAGTTTGCTATATTGTTTTGCACTTTAGCTGTTTGATTTATGAAGCCCCATCCACTATTTTTTATTTTCCTGCTGTACAACATCTTTGTGTCTTTTGAAGTCCTGAAGTTTTAGAAGAGATTATTGTTGATCTTGCACTCTTTCATAGATTTCCCCACCCCCTTCTATTTATTTTTTGTAATAGCTCATATTTATTTTGCTTTGTCCTGCAGGGTAAAACAGTACTTCTGCCTGTTGCTGGTTTTGTTCGTGTATTTAACATTGCTGCACTCCAGTTTCTAACCACTCGTTAGCAGCTACGCTGTGCTCTCCTAGCTGTGAGACTAATCACAGATTAGCATTTAATTATGGGGGGTTTGTCTTTGACTGTTTAACTGTTTTACAAAAGATTGCATTCACTATCCACGATGGCAGCACTGGTGCCTGTATCATTATTTAATTGGAAAACTTTCATATGCTAAAGCTGAATTTACCTTGCAAATCTTACTGTGGTTTTACCAACTCACACCCCAATATGTGAGCGTGCTTGAAGTGGATGTTGTCTGAAAGCTGGCTTTGCTCTTTTGGTGTCTTTTGCAGTTTTAGATGGTTTAGAAGAACTTCAGATTAAATATCTTGAGCATCTTCTGAATTTGGGAAGGAAAAAAAAGAACCCAACAAGCCACTGTCAAAATGAAACCACAATAACCACCACCCCCCCCCCACTACCACAAAAAAAACAAAGTCCAAAAAACCCAACCCAACCAACCAAAACCCACAACTGACCAAAAAACCCAACAAAACACATCCCTACCCCCCCCCCCCAAAAAAAAATCACCAAACTACAAAGAAAAAAAAATCAAGCAAATCCCCAAAACCCCAAACCAAAGCCAACAAAAAGTCCAACAAAACAAAACCCTAAAGCCCATTGGAATGGGCTGCCCAGGGAGGTGGTGGAGTCACTGTCCCTGGAGGTGTTCAAGAGAAGACTGAATGAGGCATTTAGTGCCATGGTCTAGATGACTGGATAGGGCTGGGTGCTAGGTTGGACTGGATGAGCTTGAAGGTCTCTTCCAACCTGGTTGGTTCTATGATTCTGTGATTCTATGAAAAACCCACCCCAAACCAATCAGTAATTTGGAACTCCTATCAATTGACTGATAGGTCAGCAAACAAGAGAAATTGCTTTGTGACCATATGCTGGCTTACCTGATCCATATCAGGACCCCCTCCCTATTATTTCCCCAATTTGCCTGTTGCCTTTCCTGAAAGTTCACTTAATTCCTAGGTAAGAAATTGCATAAGCAAAGATGAAATTAATATTCTGAGTTTAATGAGTTCTGCATCTGTGTGAGACTCATTAAACAGGAGCCTGAGAGAGAAGCTACTTTACCTCAGCACTACTGGAAATACCAGAATTTGAGAAGCTTATGTGTAAAAATTCCCAAAGTCTGGCATGGATTTGCACTGTGCAAGCTGTGTGGAAAAAGGGATACAGCTCAGCCCAGACTTTTAAGAACCAGAAATAAAAGGTAGGAAACCCATGGTATCTATTATGAAAAAAAAAGTATGGTTTAGGAAATGAAATGTTGTTAAAAGGGGAAAATTACTTTCTTAGTCTGTGCTTTCTCCCCCCAAGAACCTCAAGTGTATTGATTTTCTTTCAGTCAGGATCTGCTGGGTTTTTTGTCTTGTTATTCCCATTATTTTGACCTGACACCTTTTAAAGTAACTCCTTTAAAACAGGTTTAGAGAAGGATTGTAGATTTGGACTATTCTCTCCCTTGTCATTGGTGGAATAATTCTATCAGTATTTTGTGTTTTCACAAAATTCCATCCCTGCCCTGATTTTGTAAAAGGCAAATCCTTTTCCTTTTAACAGAGATGTAATCTTAGAGCAGTGCATTCCCTAGAAATATATAGGCAGGTTTTATATTTCTCAAAGAGGAGAAGAAATAGAGGCACGTCTGTAGGTGGTTTAAGTCGCTGTAACTCCATGAACTTCAGCCAACTTACCTTATTTAACGACAGTTAAAAATCCTCCATCCTCGTTTTGGGGCAAGATGTAGAACTGCAGAAGGGGAAGTAAAGCCTGTAGATGGCGACGGACCCTCAGGAATGAGGCAGCTTTAGCAGTCAAGCTTTTGTCAGATTTTTTTCTGGCAGGTTTCCTTTCTCTTGCCTGAACTCTTTTATTTTACATTTAATTCAGCCCTTCTCTCAGCGCTAATCTAACACTAGTTGCAGAAATCTTGACAACTGGAAGAAATTTCCTGTTTGAAGGTAATGCAACATTTTGGTTTTATGGTGGAGACAGATGCACCTGGAGGGGTTTCTCTTAAAAGTGTTCTACTTCTTGTGGGGCTTTATTTTTCTTTTTGCAGTAAGAAAGTGTTGGATCCTTGACAAGATCTGAAATAAATGGGGATTAGTTTAGAAGCTACAAAGCAAATGTAATTGTTTTTTAAAGCCTCTCTTGCTTCTCTTCACTAATAACTAAGATGTGCTTTAGCTTAGAGGTTAGTGTTAAGCAACCAGGAAAGTTCTCAGGTTAAGGTTAGCAATACTAAACACTAAAAATACCTGAAATCAGGATATGTCCCTTCCACCTTTTTCGACTTTCAGCATTGACTGGAAGGTAAAACTGAAACATTGGATAACAACATCCAACAAATCTGATTTACAAAACAAATCAATCTGTGCTATTAATTATTAACAAATTTGACTGTTGTCACAGTAAAGGAATCCCTGAAACACCAATACCAAATAGCACCACAGAGTTCCTTCGTGGAGGGAGAACTTCCCACTCCTACCTGTGATATCCCCCCTGTAGCCAAGCATGTCTTGATTTCAGAGGCTTGGGGGTTTTTGGTTTGTTTTAAAAGTAGTGCTATGATTTTAAAAGGTGTTAATAAATATGTAAAACATGTAATGTTTTTAGTAGCCTAATATGCTGATTTACTTTAGCCTTAGCATTACCCATGTAAAGTCAGCATACTCACTGAAAGGTGAGTGTCAGATGTGAGCAAAAGCCTCCACTCAAACAGCCTTTATTTACTCTGCCAGCTCAGGTTCAGGACTTGGACTTGCTTTTTGGAGAAGTCACTGTCTTTTGTGCTTTCCTTCAGCTTTCATCTTTTAATGGAACAGAGGAGCTGCACAGCTCTATCAAAGCCAATTGTCAACTTTCATTAGATGTGGTCTATTGTTTGTTCAGATTAGAAATAACTGCATTACACTTTGACTTTGAAGGCTTGTTTGTTTTTAAATATACTAGGTATATGTGACCTTTGTGTCATCTGTGATGCACTTGGCTTGACAAATTTGAGAGATCCATTTAAACAGCAGCACAAACTATTTGTAATGCAGGTACTTCACAAAAGGCACTTTTTGTAGGGCTGCAAAAGTAGAGCAAAATCCTGCAGCTAATACAAAGTAATGATAGATTGACATAGAGCACTGTTAGCTAGCACTGTGCCTCAAATACCTCGCACAGGGTGGGGGGAAAAAAACCCACCCTTGCTTACTGCAAATGTAGCACCCCTAATTTAGGGTGGGGATTCAGTTAGCTGATCTTAAAAGCCTCATTATGCATTGTCCATCTGAGAGCTGTGGTGGTGGAGTCACCATCCCTGGGGGTGTTCAAGAAAAGCCTGGATGGGGCACTTAGTGCTATGGTCTGGTTGACTGGATAGGGCTGGGTGCTAGGTTGGACTGAATGAGCTTGGAGGTCTTTTCCAACCTGTTGATTCTATGATTATGGCAAGGAAGTCTAACTCCATTTGAGAAAAAAAAAAATGAAGTAAAAAAATGTCTTTAAAATGTTTAGGGTCTGAAATGGGAAATGCATAATTGAGGCAGTGATATTAGCTGACTTTTTATTTTACCTCCCCCCCCCCCTCCTTTAACTGAACATGCCCATCAGGAATTAGATGATGACTTGTTCTTAGCACTTAAGAAAACTTCCCCAGACACTTCCATGTACACCTTTGGGAAAATTATTTGCAATGATATATTTCAATTTCCTTAATAAACTAGACCTGTCTTCCTAATTCCCTTTCCCTCAAGTCCCTCCATGGGGGCTAGGGAATGAAGGGTTTTGAAGTTATTATCAGCTGTTTCTATGAATAAAAAACTAATCTATGCTTTTATATATACACACACACATATATATATGTGTGTGTGTGTATATTCCAAAGCTGAGAAACAAGCAGCAGCAGTAAAAAAAAAGGAAATATAAGATTAATAAAAATGAAGACATTTTGCAGAGCTGTTCTGGATTGTTTTAATATTTTTTCTTTCCTTTTCTTTTCTTGGAAGTAATCCTCCTCTAATATGCATTCTAATGGCTTCCCTGCTTTCTGTTTTAAAAGTTTGATGAATACTGGCAGAGATATTGGTCCTTTAGTGCCCAGTGAATGCTGTCTTGCACACTGATACCTATAGTAGCACATAGAGAGTGACTATGAGATCAAATGCTCTGGTTAAAAAGCCTTAGGGAAGCATTATGTGTCTGAGGTCTGATCTATTGTCTGGAAGGTCGGAGAGTGTTAATGCACTCTGCAAAGATTAGCCTCCCTCTCTAATTGCTCCAACACTTCCTTAAAGGATTTAAACAGTCAGGAAAGGTGATGCTCCTTGTCAGTTTTTGTCTTCTGACAGCTGTTGAAGTTTATCTGTCTTTCCACGGAGACCACTAGATCACGTAAAGCAAGCGATGTCAGCAGCGTGAACCCTGAATTAGGACGGAGAGCAGCGAATGCCATTATTTACAACTTCGTTATTTCAGCCTTTGAATACTTTAAGGTCTGGGGACAGGATTGCTGTTCCAAGCCGTGCCATTTACACTGGCTGCTGGGAACTCCCTGCCTCTCACAAAAAACAAAAGCTTTAACTTGCTGAGTTTGATGAACAGTCGTACTTTGAACTCTGAGGTGGATCTCCTTATGGTCTGCATCCCTCAGAGCCCAGCCGGTGCTTCCCCACCTCATCTCTGCAGTACCGAGGCAGGGTGTGTGTGTAGCAGCCACTGCTGCCGGCCGCAGTACCGCTTCTTGATCTAAGTGCAGTGCTAACTCTCAGCTGCTGGGAGCCACTTTGTGCTCTTTACCCCCAAATTTTCCCTCAGCAAGTCTGACAAGGATTTGATTTCCTTTGGTTCACAAAGCTTAAATTATGTATATAAAAAACTACTCAAATCTGGTGAAGCTCATGCAGGAGAGTTGGGTTTTTTTCCTGCTGCCTAACCAGCATGTCCACACTGCCAAGCACCTGACCCTCATCTCTAGTTTTATGAAGCAAACCAGAAATTTGTGTAACAGATCAGAACCACTTAAAAGAACCAAACTGCTGTGGTGCAGTCCTAGCTGTTTGAAACACCAGTTTGACGCAGCAGATAGTATTGCAGCCAGTTCAGAAAACTAACCTAGTGTAATGGCTTTTGTTTGCAAAGAAAAAGCAGTTTAAAAGCCAAGGTCTGAAGGAAGGTGAATGTCAGTGAGAAAGGAGAAGCACGGTTCAAGCCCTGGAGAATGTGGAAGAGTTAATAGTTCTGCAACAATCCTAACATTGGGATCCTAACATTGTGGGATGCTAACGTTAATAGGAGGAGCAGCTTGATTGTAAGGAGAGTGGAATCTGACCCATCTCTTTTCAAATGTCCATTCCCAGAGAGAATGATTCTTCCCAGAGAGAGTGATTTGCCATTGGAATGGGCTGCCCAGGGAGGTGGTGGAATCACTGTCCCTGGGGGTGTTCAAGACCGGATGGGGCACTTAGTGCCATGGTCTAGTTGACTGGCTAGGGCTGGGTGCTAGGTTGGAATGGATAATCTTGGAGGTCTTTTCCAACCTGGTTGATTCTATGATTGCTGTTTCCCAGACAGATGTGTGTCCTGTTTCCCTGCAGCTCACACAACATGCCAGCTCCTGCTGAACAGAAATCCATCCTCTGTAGTTAGGGGTTTTTCTTCCCTTTTCTGGTGGATCAGAAGCTTTTTGATTTGAGATCCTGTCTGTGTTTTTTGCTAGTCTTGCAGCATCTAAACACCTCGGTGGATATAATCCATTCCGCACATATAAATGTATAAATATGACCTATATAAATATACAAACATTTAAATATACATACATTTAATGCCTCTTCTCTAGACTCTGAGCAGATGACTAATGCAGCTGTGCAAAGGAGGAAAGGATTTCTTTAAAAAGAAAGAAAGAAAGAAAGAAAGAAAGAAAGAAAGAAAGAAAGAAAAAAAAGCAGCCCTCTTGACTCTGAATCGGAAATTGAGGAGCAGAACTCATCAAGTGCATTCTGATCGCTCTCACATGGGTAGTTCCTCCATCCCTTCCTGCAGAGCATGTTCCTTTGCACTGTTGCTATATTACATGAAATGTTTCATCTGTATATAAAAATTAAAAATTCAAACAAAAATCTGGCCCACATGAAGAACAGGCCCTTTGGGCATATGGTTCATTATGCATATTCGTTTAATTACTAAAACACTTGGGATGTCTCCACTGCCCTTGCTTTCAACTTGTAAAGTTGGATCTGTGCTGCAGCACAGAATATGTTGAGCAGGCATGTGTCATAAAGGACTTCAGTTTTCTCCTGCTTAAAGCTCTATATAATGTGCTTGGCTGGCTTGTTAGGATTTACTGAATATTAGTTCAATGCATTGCATCAAAACAGCAATTCAGGATCTCGTTTTTTTTTTTTCCCCTTAACACCTCTCTAACCCCCCCTAAAAGGCAAAGTTTTACAGTGGTTAGCGCAGAGTTGTGTTTAGTAATGTGAGACCAAGGCTTTAGATTGCAGACACATTCCCACAAAGCACCTAAAGTCTCACATTGAAGCTGTATAACTTTTATTAGCTAAGAAGGGGTTGCTGTGATAGTGTGACTTTAATTGATTTTCAGGGCAAACAGGTGGTGATGGTTTAGGCATCCCCTAGTCTCCTGCCATTCCTAATTTGGAGCTGAGCATACAATAGCTTTATTAAAATAAACAATCTTCTGGCTTTAGTTTTACCTGAACAGCTGCCTGATATTGCAAGAGTCTTGCAACTTCTTTTGGTTGTTGTTGTTGTATTTTAAGATTGTTCTGTGTTTTGGGAAGGGTCTGCTGGTGGAAAAATCTCTATTACGTAGCTCTGCTGTCGGTACCTTGGAGTGTTTTATGCTGTTAGTATCTTACAATAGTACTGTATTTAGGGTATAATTGCACCAAGTCTCCCAGTCATCTTCAGGCATTTGTTCTGTGTGCTGCAGTTTTGTCACACTGCAGATTATGAACCTGCTGAAATTGCTTAAGCATGCTGGAATCTTACTCACACTGTTCTCAGTGTTCGGTGCGCTTCAGCTGTGGGGGGAAGGATAAGGTTCACTTAAGAGTTTTGTTTTCCTTTTAGCTGTGGGAAATGGGACTTGGGTGGATGAAAAGACCTTCTGGGCTCCAGCACGAGGGCTGTGGTGGGGGAATCCCACTTACAGCATAAGGAAAGAGAATAATCTGAAATCCTTTGCCTGAAAGGATGTTGTCTTACTGCTTCATATGTGCTTTAAAGGGATTTTTAGAGTTCTGGTTTTATGATCTAGGTTTACTAGATCATATATGAGGAGAGGCTGAGGGAGCTGGGGTTGTTTAGCCTGGAGAAGAGGAGGCTCAGGGGTGACCTCATTGCTGTCTACAACTACCTGAAAGGAAGGTGTAGCTGGGTGGGGGTTGGTCTCTTCTGCCAGGCAACCAGCAATAGAACAAGGGGACACAGTCTCAAGTTGTGTTGGGGGAGGTCTAGGCTGGATGTTAGGAGAAAGTTGTTGTCAGAGAGAGTGATTGGCATTGGAATGGGCTGCCCAGGGAGGTGGTGGAGTCACTGTTCCTGGAGGTGTTCAAGAAAAGCCTGGCTGGGGCACTTAGTGCTATGGTCTGGTTGACTGGATAGGGCTGAGTGCTAGGTTGGAGTGGATGATCTTGGAGGTCTCTTCCAACCTGGTTGATTCTATGATTCTATGATTTATCATCATACATATTATTATATATGATCATATATAGATCATATATATTTATTTTACCTTTTTTTCCCCCTTCCTTTGCTCTTTCTGCTGTGTTTCAGTCTGGAAAATATTTCTTTAGGCCCAGAGATCTTGGCAAAGAGGATACCAGACTGTTTTGCAGCATTAGTGTGTACAAGCATCTATTCCTCATTTATGTAGATTTACTACAACCCAATTTTTATTTCTTTTTTAACTTTTTTTATTGTTTTTTTTTCCATGCCATAGGTGGAGAGTGCCAGGAAAATAACCTTGTGTGCTATCCTCCTGCCACAGAACACTGAATTAAGTCTGATTAAGCATACTTGCTTTATTAGACAGCTCTTTCTCCTTCACCCATTCAGCTCTAATATACACTATGAATGTGAAGAAGGAAATCATTAAAGTGGTTTAAACATATTTTTTATGCCTCCAGTTGCTACCATTTGTAACCCTATGCTGAAAGCCCAAAGTTAAAGAGCCCTTCCACCAAATACTCTTTCCACTTGCTGTGCAATTGCATCACCATCTGCCTCTCACTGCTGATGTGCCTCACAATGCTAACCAATATATCTCCAAACTAAGTGGACATTTATCAGCTCTGCCAATGATAAATTTTTTTCATGACCCTTTTAAGGTGTTCACATTATCCAGAATAAATAAAATTAACCTACATTTTTTTTGCCTCCTTTTCAGTAGCACAGGCATTTAGTATTTTTGTTTTCCTGACACTTTGGGGAAGAATTATTTACTCTCAAGATCAGGCTTTTAACTTGCATAGTGCCTGCAAATCATAGAATCAGCCAGGTTGGAAGAGACTTCCAAGATTATCCAGTCCAACCTAGCACCAAGCCCTATCCAGTCAACCAGACCATGGCACTAATTGCCTCCTCCAGTCTTTTCCAGACCAAGGCACTAATTGCCTCATCCAGTCTTTTCTTGACAGCCTCCAGGGACAGTGACTCCACCACCTCCCTGGGCAGCCCATTCCAATGCCAATCACTCTCTCTGGCAACAACTTCCTCCTAACATCCAGCCTATACTTTCCCAGGCACAACTTGAGACTGTGTCCCCTTGTTCTATTGCTGGTTGTCTAGGAGAAGAGACCAACCCCACCTGGCTACAGCCTCCCTTCAGGTAGTTTATGATCCTGCTGATAAACAGAGCAAAACATTACAGATAGGAATGACCATTTAATGTAACTATGATAGAATCACAGTATGGTTTGGGTTGGAAAGGATCTCAAAGGTCATCTAGTTCCAACCCCCTGACATAGGCAAGGACACCTTATATTATAGAATCATAGAATCAGCCAGGGTTGGAAGAGACCACAAGGATCATCTAGTTCCAACCCTCTGCCATAGACAAGGACACCTTATATTATAGACTCATAGAATCAGTCAGAGTTGAAGGAGACCACAAGGATCATCTAGTTCCAACCCCCTGCCATGGTCAGGGACACCTTACCCTAGATCAGGTATATGAAACAACAGATTTTTTTTGGTTCCTATTCTTGGCTTGTTGGTTTTTTTTCCCCACTCTCCCCTTTCTTTTAAGCTCCTTCCCCATTGCCTTTTGTCTGTGCTTGTTACCCCTTTAGAAATAACATACAGATTTATTCCCCTGACCCAGTCCCAGCAGATTACCCCAAAAGATAGAAAACTGTTGTAATATTTTTTCCCTGTTTTTTTCAATTTTAAGCTTGATTGCTGGAGGGTCTTAACTGTATTTTACTTGGCACAGGAAATGTAAAATATGTTAGATAAAAACATGAGGGAAAAATTAGACCAGTCGGCGTGCCAGCAAGCAGCTCTTTCTTTTAGGCTGCAGACGCTGAAGGTTTTGAAGTCTTTGACTCTAAAACTGTTGTAGGCACACAAATATAGAACCCAAAACTCGTGGTGTTGTAGTTGGTTTTCTTTTGATTAACACTTTTGGGGTTAGGGAGAAAAAGAAAGTAGCAGCCACAAGAAATCTGTATAGGCTGGTGGTGGGCTGTTAGGCTTTGAGGTCTAAATGTATGGGTCTTGAAGGAGGGCAAGGGAGGTGATTCTCCCCCTTTACTCTGCTCTCCTCAGACCCCACCTGGAGTACTCTGTGCAGTTCTGGAGCCCCCAACACAAGAAGGACATGGAACTGCTGGAGCCAGTCCAGAGGAGAGCCACGAAGATGCTCAGAGGGCTGCAGCAGCTCTGCTATGAGGACAGGCTGAGAGAGTTGGGGCTCTGCAGCCTGGAGAAGAGAAGGCTTCGAGGAGACCTTAGAGTGGCTTTGCAGTATCTGAAGGGAGCCTACAGGAAGGCTGGGGAGGGACTATTGACAAGGTCTGGTAATGTCAGGACGAGGGGGAATGGGTTTAAGCTGGAAGAGGGGAGATTTAGAGTGGATGTTAGGAGGAAGTTCTTTACAGTGAGGGTGGTAAGACACTGGCACAGGTTGCCCAGGGAGGTTGTGGATGCTTCCTCCCTGGAGGTGTTTAAGGCCAGGCTGGATGAGGCCTTGAGCAACCTGCTCTAGTGGGAGGTGTCCCTGCCTATGGCAGGGGGTTGGAGCTGGATGATCCTTGAGGTCCCTTCCAACCTAAACCATTCTATGATTCTATGACTAAGGAGGACCCCCCCACACACACCCCTCAGACACACATCCTTGTGTTGAAAATGCTCATCCACACTGGCTAATTTGTCAGATAGCCTTCAAATAGCTGGAATGCCATATTTAAACCTTAACTGAACTATAAACTTAGCAGATGATAAGCCCAGTGAAATAAACTTGAACCAAGTGGCTCTTCCCTGACCCCTCGTGAAAAGAAGGATTGCTAAGAGTGTTAGTTTTAATTTTCTGGGCTGGTTAATCTCATTAATGTAACCAAAATAAGGGAAAGCCCTGGAGTTTTAATCTGAGTTTTATTTTGTTGTTTATCTTTCCCTGATCCCATTCATTGTTAGGGATAAAAAATTAAACCTATTGAATGTATCAATGACCAAAGCAGTTCAGGTTCAGAGCAAGGATGTTTTGTAAGTGTCTAGCACACCAGCCTCCCTCCATGGAGTTACCAGCATCGTTGTCCCAAGAGGATGATGGAATAAAATAGAATCAACAGGTTGGAAGAGACCTCCAAGCTCATTCAGTCCAACCTAGCACTCAGCCCTATCCAGTCAACCAGACCATGGCACTAAGTGCCTCATCCAGTCTTTTCCTGAANTCACCAGCTTTGGAGAACATATTGGAACACTGTCAGCCACTCTGATTTCACTGCAACTTTTTCTAAGGTTACATACTTTTCCTTAAAGCATCATTCCTTAGTCTGGTTATTGCACATGAATCACAGCTTTCATTTAAAACACAAAAGAGTTTCTACTTCCTAGCAGCAGCAGCAGCAGAGAAAGTGAGATCCTCCTGAAGAGTCTAAACCAAACAGTGAGAGGGGGAAAAAAAATAGTAAAGCCCCGACACATTTTGACTTCGGTAGTAAGAGATTTCTGTTGTATGTTCCCCAGAGATCTTTTTTGTTGTTGATGATGAGTTTGCCTTTTTTTTTTCTTTTGAGAGTGGGAAACCTTGGAGGTTTTTCTGCTCTTCTTCAGAGCAGTGGTGAAGTCGTCATCTCTGAAGGGATTTAAAAGCTGTGTAGATCTGGTGCTAATAGACTGGGTGTTAGGAGGAAGTTGTTGTCAGAGAGAGTGATTGGCATTGGAATGGGCTGCCCAGGGAGGTGGTGGAGTCACCGTCCCTGGGGGTGTTCAGGAAAAGCCTGGCTGAGGCACTTAGTGCCATGGTCTGGTTGACTGGATAGGGCTGGGTGCTAGGTTGGACTGGATGACCTTGGAGGTCTCTTCCAACCTGGTTGATTCTATGATTCTATGATATGGCTTCCTGGAAGATTTGACAGTGCTGGGCTAGTGCTTGGATTTGATGGTCCTAATGGTCTCTTCCAACCAAACCAATTGGATGAATCTATGACTCTTTTTGAATGTTCATGCTGGTGGTAAAATTGTGGCCCTGATGACCATGATTCTTCTTGTTTAAAGGCTTTGTTTTATCACTTGTCTCCTTATCATAGAAGCATAAAAGCAACAAGATTGGAAGAGACCTTCAAGATCATCCAGTCCAACCTAGCACCCAGCCCTAGCCAATCAACCAGACCATGGCACTAAGTGCTTCATCCAGGCTTTTATTCAATATCTCCAGGGATGGTGACTCCACCACCTCCCTGGGCAGCCCATTCCAATGCCAATCACTCTCTCTGTCAACAACGTCCTCCTAACATCCAGCCTAGACCTCCCCTGGCACAACTTGAGGCTGTGTCCCCTTGTTCTATTGCTGGTTGCCTGGGAGAAGAGCCCAACCCCACCTGGCTGCAACCTCCCTTCAGGTTGATTCTATTCTATTCTATTCTTACTGCATTGCAATGAGGGAGTAGCTCTGCTCAAAACTGAGCCCTCCTTGAGCTGCAGCCTGGGAGCTATGAAGTGGCGTAGGAGCGCTCTAAGCTAACCACGGCACCATGCGGGAGAGCATCATACAGTTATAGGAAGGGAGAGTATTGGTACAAGTGATTCTGGAACACATCTTTGAAGAGGATCTATTCTTCAAGAGAGTTTTCAAGGCCTGGCTGGATGAGACCTTGAGCAACCTGGTCTAGTAAAAGGTGTCCCTGCCCACGGTGGGTGGTTTGAAAGTAGATGTTCTTCAAGGTCTCTTCCAACCCTAAAACATTCTGTGAATCTATGAAAAGGAAAATCTCTGGGAGAGGCAAATAAGAGGAAAATACATTCTGCGTGACTGCTTCAGACTTTATTTGCCATGCCCTGAGGTGGGTACTATGTTAACTAATTTCCATAACTGTTGTAAGCTCCTTTTTGTAATCTTTTCCCTAGTCCAACACTGAAGCCAGCCCAAGAGGACCAACTCCATTAATGCACTCATCAGGCTGAGCCCATGCCGTGCACCCTGAGTGCTGTTAACATGGGTTCAGCACCGCTGTTCACACCTCTGTAGTGCCTATATCTGCAGGAGATACCTTTGGATATACCTATGTATATATATCCATATGCATGAACATACTGCTCTTTGTCAATGTGCTCATTCTCCCCTCTACTCTTTTACTCTCCCTTTCTAAGGGCAGGAATAAGTATCTGTCAGAAACCATTTGTTGTTGACAGGCTTATTGCCTCTGAGGGATTTGAGTGCCCTTTTGGGGAGCCAGTATCTTATGTTACTGGCTAATATCCTCTATTTTGTTTGGGGCAGAAGGATTGAAAGCTTAAAAAAAAAAAAAATGCTAGGGAGTCTGTCCCTGAATATTTAGCTGCAGAAATGTCTTTTTGTTTATAAAGTCTGTTTGTGCATAAATGGCAACTTTTGACTCCATAACAACATAACAGAGACAAGCTGAAAACAGGTAATTCCTCTCTCCTGTAAATAAAGAGGAGCACAGCTTTGTGTCTCAGATTAATGCAGCAGCTCTGCTATGAGGACAGACTGAAAGAGTTGGGGCTGTTCAGGCTGGAGAAGAAGAGGCTCCCAGGTGACCTTTTTGTGGCCTTCCAGGATCTGAAAGGGGCTTCCAAAAAAGCTGGGGAGTGACAGGACTGAGGGGAATGGAGCAAAGCTGGAAGTGGGGAGATTCAGAGTGGACATGAGGAGGAAGTTGTTCATCATGAGAGTGATGAGAGCCTGGAAGGGGTTGCCCAGGGAGGTGGTTGAGGCTCCATCTCTGGGAGTGTTTAAGGCCAGGCTGGATGAGGCTGTGGGCAGCCTGCTCTAGGGTAGGGTGTCCCTGGGCATGTCAGGGGGCTTGGAACTTGCTGATCCTTGTGATCCCTTCCAACCCTGACTGATTCTGTGATTCTAAATCAAAATCAGTGTTTTGGTTTAGTTCAAAACATGACTTGGGACAACCACAGCAGTATCAGCTCGTAATTTATCTCCTGGCTTTGGGAATTGCACAGACCCTGTTTATAAATTGCAAGGGAACTTTTGACAAAGCTGGTAGTTGTTTAGATTTCAGTTAGATTCTATGTGGCTTTGAAACTTGAAGTTTCAAATAGTATTTTTCACAGCTCCACTGATGAGGCATTTCATTAGCATTGGAGATAAGAATATAACTAACTTTTTTCTTCCCCTCCATTGGTTTCTTGCATGCATTTAATTTCTTTTCACTTATATTTTTTCCATCTGATGGAATCTCTCCTTCTCCTTCTCCTATCACTGTTACTTTCTGAGATGTACTCTGTCACACAGCACAGGACCTTTTGCTTTTTCACAAGCAGTTCAGAAAGAGCCTGGATTTTAGAGTTAAAAAGTGTAATGACTATATAGAAAAGTCACCCAGTAAAGCCTATCCATGGCTAGATTTCCAAACCTCTTAAAACCATCCTGTCCCATGACTGTGGGTTTGCTGGTGACAAATGTTTTATGGGCATGCTTTAGTAGACACTCGTCTAAAATCTGTTCCTAATAGACAGATCCTAAATTGGAACCAGAGGGGCAGAAACCCCAGATTTGAAATGTGTTTCTGAGGGTTTGTTTTTACTTTCAGTTGAAGCTGCCTCCTCTCAGCTTTTGTACTGCTGTCAAAAGGGCCGCTCTCGTGGTTGGTCAAACTCCATGCTTCTTGACAGAGACAGTTGAACCCCTCTTCAATGATTTTCAGATGAAACAGCTTCCAAACCTCCAGAGCTTTAGAATCATAGAATCAAGCAGGTTGAAAGAGACCTCCACGCTCATCCAGTCCAACCTAGCACCCAGCCCTAGCCAATCAACCAGACCATGGCACTAAGTGCCTCATCCAGGTTTTTTTTCAACATCTCCAGGGATGGTGACTCCACCACCTCCCTGAGCCCATTCCAATGCCAATCACTCTCTCTGTGAAGAACTTCCTCCTAACATCCAGCCTGTACTTCCCCCAGCAGAACTTGAGACTGTGTCCCCTTGTTCTGTTGCTGGTTGCCTGACAGAAGAGACCAACCCCCAGCTGCCTACAGCCTCCCTTCAGGTAGTTGCAGACAGCAATGAGCTCTGCCCTGAGCCTCCTCTTCTGCAGGCTGCACACCCCCAGCTCCCTCAGCCTCTCCTCATAGGGTTTGTGTTCCAGGCCTTTCACCAGCTTCATTGCCCTTCTCTGGACACCTTCCAGCACCTCAACATCTCTCTTGAATTGAGGAGCACAGCACTGGACACAGCTTTAGCTTGTAGTTATTAGGTCCTTTGAAACAGCAACACATTAATCAGCTGAAATCAAGTGGTCCTTTCTCCAAGGCTGTGACATAGCTGTTTTCTTCTTGGTAGAACTCTGATCTAAATATTAGTTTCAAGAGGTTTGTTTTTTGGGGTTTTTTCTCCTCCCTCCACTTTCCTCTAGAAATGTCTGTCTCATTTCTATTTTGATCCTTGTTTTAGAATGCTGTGAATTGAATTGCTCAGTTCTATAATAGGCTTTTATGCTCTCAAACTGCATGAGAAGTAACGCAGAAAGCCACTTTTAGTTTAGAAATTGCCTGCTCTCCTTTTAAATTCTCCTGTGCACAGTTTGAAGACCAGCAGAAAAATCTTTGGTGATGCCATGGATTATTTACAATCATAGAATCAACCAGGTTGGAAGTGACCTCCAAGATCATCCAGTCCAACCTAGCACCTAGCCCTATTATGTCTGACAGAGATTGATCTGATGATGGTGGTGTGAAACACTGAGGAAAATATGGTTTGTTAAAACTGAATCACAGAATCATAGAATCAGTCAGTTTGTTCTTTCTCCCCTTCCCACTACTCCACTTGACTAGTCTTTGATTTTCTCTCTCAGCTAAAGTTAGATTTCTCTGTGGCACACACTGGATTTCACCATTCTCCTGCATTACCCAGTAGGTGTGACCAGGACCTTCAGCAGACACCACCCCTCGGACAGGTTTCCCTTCAGAAAATAGCCAACCTGGGCTTTGACCCAACCAAAAAGAAGAAAACAGAACACAGGCCACACACGAGCCCCCACTAAGTAAAGCAACTTCCTCATCAGCTCCATTCTGATTCCCAGAGCTAATTAAAAATCCTTAAAATGAATTTGCCCCACGTTGGGCGCCAAAAATAAAAGATGTGATGGTTTGGGTGTNCAGTTCTATAATAGGCTTTTATGCTCTCAAACTGCATGAGAAGTAACGCAGAAAGCCACTTTTAGTTTAGAAATTGCCTGCTCTCCTTTTAAATTCTCCTGTGCACAGTTTGAAGACCAGCAGAAAAATCTTTGGTGATGCCATGGATTATTTACAATCATAGAATCAACCAGGTTGGAAGTGACCTCCAAGATCATCCAGTCCAACCTAGCACCTAGCCCTATTATGTCTGACAGAGATTGATCTGATGATGGTGGTGTGAAACACTGAGGAAAATATGGTTTGTTAAAACTGAATCACAGAATCATAGAATCAGTCAGGGTTGGAAAGGACCACACGAATCATCTACTTCCAACCCCCCTGCCATGGGCTGGAACATCTCACACTATATCAGGCTGGACACAGCCTCATCCAGCCTGGCCTTAAACACCTTCAGGGATGGGGTTTCCACTACCTCCCTGGGCAACCCATTCCAGGCTCTCACCACCCTCATGCTGAAGAACTTCTTCCTAACAGCCAGTCTGAATCTCCCCATTTCCAGCTTTGTTCCATTCCCGCCAGTCCTATCACTACCTGACAGCCTAAGTCCCTCCACAGCTGTTCTGTAGGCCCCCTTCAGATACTGAAAGGCCACAATAAGATCACTTGGGAGCCTTCTCTTCTGCAGACTGAACAGCCACAACTCCCTCAGTCTCTCCTCCTAGCAGAGCCGCTCCAGCCCTCTGCTCATCCTCATGGCCCTTCTCTGGACACCTTCCAGCACATCCATATCTCTCTTGTAATAGGGGCTCCAGAACTAGACACAACACTCCAGGTGGGGTCTCACCAGTGGGAAGTAGAGTAATGCAGAGTGGAATCACTTGAAACAGGGGCTTGGTTTCTGTCCCTGACTTCTGTTAATGACTTCCCTTGCCAGTCTATGTATTAGATAAAGAGAAATTAGGGATTACAAGCGATCAAGAAAATACTGTTCCTTGCCATAGCCATTATGTACCTCAGCAGTTGAACCATTCTCAACTTTTGGCAAAGAGTATTGCTAAGAAAATAGTTTAGGGTAATGCAGGAGTGTCTCTCAGGCATGAGATATCACTCATGGTAAAATGGGGAGGGAAATAAAAGTGTGCACAATTGAGAATCTTGTAGCTTGAAGAGTGTCAGCATCACAGGGCTGCTGATGCTGTGGCTGTAGAGAGATGTAGAGGTGATGGAGTGGGTCTAGAGGTGAAGGGTCTAGAGAATAAATCTTATGAGGAGTGACTGAGGGAGCTGGGGATGGTTAGTTTGAGGAAGAGGAGGCTGAGGGCAGACCTCATTGCTGTCTACTACTACCTGAAAGGACATTGTGGAGAGGCTGCTGCTGAGCTCTGCTCAGAGGGAACTGGAGACAGAACAAGGGGGAATGGCCTCAAGCTGATACTGGGGAGGTTTACATTGGACATTAGAAAGATGTTTTTCATGGAGAGAGTGGTCAGGAACTGGAATGAGCTGCTCAGGGAGGTGGTGGAGTCAGCCACTCTGGTAAGGGTAGTTTGGCTGTGGTGCTTAGTGCTATGGTTTAAGGTGACTCTTGTAGAGTAGGGTTCCGAGTTGAACTTGGTGATCCTGAGGGGCTTTGCCAACCTGAATGTTGCTGTGATTCTGTAGTCGGTGCTGGGGAGCTACAGGACAGCTGACAAAACAGGACATGGGTCTGTTTGGCAGCTGCTTAGGAAACTGCTGCTGCAGAGCTACTCAGAAGGTTGTTAGAACGCAGAACTATTTCTCTTTGCTTTATAAGCTCCCTCTGAACTTTTATTATGTACTGTATGTTCACAGCAATCATTTCCCATACCTCCAAGGCTAAATAACTTCTGAATAGCTAAATCAGTTTGTCTTGTGTCTGTCTTGTGTCACAATTCCCTTTGCCGTGGCGGTAGCAGTAAAAGCGACTTCGTAAGGAGATGTGGAAGCTCTATCAAAGCGTCGCTGTCTGAGTTAACAACTCTGCAACTGATTAACCAGGCAGGAGTGGAAAGGAAGCAACACTGTGCCTCAGCTATCTATTGAGACTACAGTGAGATTTTGTAATTAGGCTTTAAGTTTTATTTAAGGTCTGAAACTTAATAATACAGAAAATGTACTGTTGGAGCTAAAATCACCAAGGTCTTGGGTTTGTATCTTGCCTAGATGACCTGTGATTGCAAGGTTGTATTATGCTTGCAACTGAGCAGTGATGTTCATATAGGATGGTGACAGATGCACTAAAATTGGTTCAAGTCCTGCAATTGAATGAATGAAGAGAGGTTCTTCAAGAGTTTCATTGACTCCTGTAGGACTTTAGCTGACTGCTGGTGGAGTCTTTCTGCTGCATAGAGAAATCTGAGTTTAGTAATGCCCCAGGGAGGTTATATGAATGTGACCTCTTCCAACAGACTGAGGCAGGTATTTTGGATTAATACCTGGCAACATGAGTTTCTATGAAGTTTATGTAAGACTCAGTTGTATATTTATCTGTGTATGTCTGGGTTCTGTATACTTGAACTGGGTGGCTGGATAGACGTACACAATAACAGGTCCTTCTTCTTTAGAGTGACATTTCAGGTAGGACAGGAGATGGCCTCACAAAGCAAGTAGAGATTTATCCAAGGCAGTTGGCATAGACTCAGAGGAACTTGTTCAGGTTAGAACTTTTCATTTATTGGAGACTTTTTAGCTTGGAATATCACTGGTTTTGAAGTCTTTGTTACCTAAAGCCATGCAAAGGTCCTGTAAGACATATCAAGTATCTTACCTTCTTGGCCAGGATTCTTAGAATCATAGAATCAACCAGGTTGGAAGAGACCTCCAAGATCATCCAGTCCAACCCAGCACCCAGCCCTAGCCAATCAACTAGACCATGGCACTAAGTGCCTCGTCCAGGCTTTTCTTGAACACCTCCAGGGACAGCAAGTCCACCAACTCCCTGGGCAGCCCATTGTGTTCTGTTGTCTTGCCTACATATGACCTGTGGCTGTTGGAATCATTATCACTCCAATTGTTTTAGTATGTTGAAAAGCAGGTTCTAAAAGAGAGGGGGAAAAAATCAAATCCTAATCTTCTTCTGTGTTAGGTTCCAATGGTACAAGTCTCTAGTGTGGGGATATAATATCTGGATGTCAGCCCACTTTCTGAAGGAACCTATCTCAAAGGTTAACTGGCCTACAAGTGCCAAGAACAGGATGACAGTCTGATTCCTTGCATAGCAACAGCTAACATAAAATCAGGTTGACTCTTGCAAATGCAACTGTTGTTTGGCCAGGATTATGGATGTAGCCATTGGTTCTTGCTCTGCTTTTGGCCCCTGGTAGGTATTAACTGACCATTTGCCTGCTGCCAGACAAGACTAAAAGTCAGAGCAGCTGCTGGTTTGTAGGGATATCAATTCTCACCCTGCTGAATGCTGTGTGAAGAGCATCTTAGTACAGTGTGGTTAAACTTTTAGGTCTATATGCCAAAATACATTGTCATAAATATTCCATTCTGTAGCTTCCACTGTTGTCTTTATATGTAGTGTTTGATGGATGCAGGAAAGTAGAGATTTAGCTTTCTGATCATCACCTAAAAAGTTTTTCTTGTTGTTGCATTTTGAGATACATTAACTGGATCTGACTCATTTTCCCCTACCTGTATTACTCTCAAAATGTCATTTTCGTTTCAGATCATTCCAGGTTTCTTTAGGGAGACAAAAATCAGATCAATACATTAATACATTTGTGTTTTGTCTTTAAAGGAGATAAATTTAAATAGCTACAGATTATTGCCAGCATTAGACAGCTCTTCTGGAAACACTGTGTTTGAGTAGAAAAGGAAATGGGATCACAACAGGCATTTTATGGCAGTTCTGGATTTGGTTTATTAACTTTGCATTTCCAACCTCTCCAAGTATACAGCCTGTTCCAGATATCCTTGGTGCTTGTAAGATGGGATTGTGTTTGGCTTGGCATCTTTTTTTTTTCTTCCTTTTTCTACAATCCTGAGTGCTTTTTAAAATCTTCATAGAACCATAGAATCAACCAGGTTGGAAAAGACCTCCAAGATCACCCAGCCCTATCCAATGAACTAGACCATGGCACTAAGTGCCTCATCCAGGCTTTGCTTGAACACCTCCAGGGATGGTGATTCCACCACCTCCCTGGGCAGCCCATTCCAATGCCCATCACTCTCTCTGGCAAGGACTTCCTCCTAATACCCAGCTCATACATCTCCTGGCACAACTTGACACTGTGTCTCCATGTTTGACTGATCTAATCTGCAGAACTTCAAAGTCTTACTTCTGGCTTCGCTGTCAGTGGATTTTGTCATATACCACTCCAGACACAGCAGCTCATTCCATTTCTGGGCAGAGAGACCTCATGCAACCACAGGATGTGCTGTGCTATAAAATGGCAAGGGTGTGAGAATGAAGACTAGGCTTCTTGTGCTCCTTTCCAAAATCATGCATCATGTGAGCCTAAAGCCCTGTCTCCTGAAAGGTGATGGTCCTTTCTCTGTGCTGCTATGCCCAGAACATAGGCAAATCAGTAGTGAAAATTCATTTGCTGCTGATTCCCCATCGACTGAGGAAGGAGCTGGATGGCTCCAGCTGCACAAGTGGAGGAAACTCCCCTGCAGCCTATGAAAGGCCCCCTGGGAATTAAGTTTTGATGAAGTAGAGCAGGTTTACTTCCTTAAGTGGACCTGTTATACACTTGTGCAAAGGCCAAAAGGCTTTTAGGTGTGAGAGGCTCCCAGGAAGAAGTGAATAAAGCCTTAAGACTCACCTTATGTTCATAGAATCATAGAATGGTTTAGGTTGGAAGGGACCTCAAAGCTCACCCAGTTCCAACCTGCCACCATAGGCAGGGACACCTCCCACTAGAGCAGGTCACTCAAGGCCTCATCCAACCTGGTCTTGAACACTTCCAAGGAGGGAGCAGCCACAACCTCCCTGGGCAACCTGTGCCAGTGTCTCACCACCCTCACCGCAAAGAACTTGTTCCTAATATCCAGTCTAAATCTCCCCTCTGCCACTTTAAACCCATTCCTCCTTGTCCTGTTACAAGACCTTGTCAGTAGTCCCTCCCCAACCCTCCTGTAGCCCCCTTCAGATACTGGAAGGCTACTCCAAGGTCTCCTCAAAGCCTTCTCCAGGCCGAAGAGCCCCAACTCTCATAGCCTGTCCTCATAACAGAGTTGCTGCAGCCCTCTGAGCATCTTGGTGGCCTTCTCTGGACTCTCTCCAACAGTTCATGGCCCTGTCCTTCACCAGAAACAGGGAAGAAGCAGCAAAGAAATGGTAGCCTGATGGATTTAAGCACCATCAGCAGCAAGCACACTTTGTAAGCAGATTTCCTTTGCCAGAATAATATGACTGAGGTTAACAGAGATACAAGGATGAATGTGCATAGGGGTAGTGACTGCAAGGCCTTCTTGGATAGTTCTCTCTTTAACCACTTGTATGTGGTTAACCTCTGCTGCTTTATTTCTCCCAGGTGTTCGTGGTCACCGTTTGGAGTGTGGAACTGTACATGGTGCCCCTGGCTCTGTTGGTGCTCTTTGCCTACAACTTCTCCCTCGTCACCACAGGGAAGGTCAACAGCACCCAAGACGCCCAGGCAAGTAAAGTGGCAGTAACATGTCTGGCAGCCTGAGCTTGAATTTGTCCTTGAGCAAAATGTCCTGCATTTTAATGGTTTAAAGCTGCTTCTGGAGCTAACCAGCATTTTTGTTTCAAGGTTACTGAAAAGAAACCTCAACCCTCTTGATTTACATGACTCAGTTCAAGCAAGAAACCATTCAGAGGAGCAGGAGAAGACAAGAAGAGTGTGTAGGAGAGGGGTTTCACTTGTTAAACCACTGCAAATGTTTTTAACTAAGTTGAATTAAGAAAGGCTTACAGAGACATAAGTTCCTAAAGCCCATGCCCCTACTGCTCATGCACTTTGCATCACACTGGTGATTCATGAAGCACAGAAGGCAAAAGTCAACAGAAACCAACAGAAGTTAGTTGGTTTGAACCTGATCTAGGGTAGGATGTCCCTGCCCATGGCAGGGGGGCTGGAACTAGATGATCCGTGTGTTGCCTTCCAACCCTGACTGGGGGTTGGATGGGCTGGTGCTAGGCTGGTGCTAGGCTGGACTGGATGAGCTTGGAGGTCTCTTCCAACCTTCTTGATTCTTTGATTCTATCACCCAGCCCTACCCAATCAACCAGACCATGGCACTAAGTGCCTCATCCAGGCTTTTCTTGAACACTTCCAGGGATGGCGACTCCACCACCTGCCTCCCTGGGCAGCCCATTCCAATGCCAATCACTCTCTCTGACAAGAACTTCCTCCTAACATCCAGCCTAGACCTCTCCTGCCACAACTTGAGACTGTGTCCTCTTGTTCTGGTGCTGGTTGCCTGGCAGAAGAGACCAACGCCCAGCTGCCTACAACCTCCCTTCAGGTAATTGTAGACAGCAATGAGCTCTGCCCTGGGCCTCCTCTTCTGCAGGCTGCACACCCCCAGCTCCCTCAGCCTCTCCTCACAGGGTTTGTGTTCCAGGCCTCTCCCCAGCTTTGTTGCACTTCTCTGGACACAATGTCTGAGCTAGAAATCTAGCTCAAACAGCCACAGCTATGAGAAGGCTGTATCTGAAAATAGAAGTCAATTGTAGTGATACTGAAGAAAGGTCCCTCAGACGGTGGAGCCTTCTCCTGCCATGCATCTTCTAAGCAGTGAGATGCATTTTGCATAAGCATCTGCCTGTGTGCTTTGCAGGATTGGAATCACATGCAACAAGTGAAATACCTGGAACACAAACCTATGAGGAGAGGGTGAGGGAGCCGGGGTTGTGCAGTCTGGAGAAGAAGAGGCTTAGGGGTGACCTCATTGCTGTATACAACTACCTGAAGGGAGGCTGTAGCCAGGTGGGTTGGTCTCTTCTCCCAGACAACCAGCAACAGAACAAGGGGACACAGTCTCAAGTTGTGCTGAGGGAAGTCTAGGCTGGATGTTATGAGGAAGTTGTTGGCAGAGAGAGTGATTGGCATTGGAATGGGCTGCCCAGGGAGGTGGTGGAGTCACCATCCCTTGAGGTGTTTAAGAAAATCCTGGATGAGGCACTTAGTGCCATGGTGTGGTTGACTGGCTAGGGCTGGGTGCTAGGTTGGACTGGATGATCTTGGAGGTCTCTTCCAACCTGGCTGATTCTATGATTCGAAGTAGTCAAAGTGCCTTTAGTATTAGCTGAGAAAAAACGTTCTCTTCAAAATGCCAATGCTTTTTACTCAATCACTTGTATTTTTTTGCTTCCCCCAGATCTTGCCTGCATGTGCACTACCTTTTGGTTTTGCAAAAGCAGATCTCAAACTGTCTCTGATTTCTGTGCTACGAAGTGGGAGCAACAGTATTCACCTCGTAGACATGATCCAGTTGGCAGGCTTTGAGAATATTGCTAAAATGATTTACAGATTGAGAGCTCCTAAAGAAATGTAAACCATGATCAGTGTTAATTCAGCGGCTTGAGGTATTCCAGGGAGCCAAAGAGTCAATCTGGGTATTTGAGCTCTCAGTACCTTCAATGTAGCAGGTAGACCTGATTTTTTTTTTTGGATGGAGGGAAAGTGCAAAACAACCAACACAAAACCCAAACAAAACAAACCCACTCATCCCCAAAAGACCCCACTCTTTTCATTCTGATTCTTCATGTTTGCTGTACTTGTAGACCAATTCAAATGTACCTATTCAACAATCAAGGATGTCTCAGAGAACCTTGTTAAAGAAGAATTCAGAGGACACTGTTAAAGACTCAACTTATTAAATACCTTAGTTGAAAGCCAAATGCTCCTTATTTCAAGCCTTAGCCAAGTCTTTTGTTTCCTCCCCTACCTGTCAGCATGGGGAAGGTTAAAGGAAGGAAATAATGCTGGATAGAATTCTGACTGTGGTTTGTGACATTGATTATGTTGATACTTAGGTATTTTCTAAAGTCTGATGTTTCAATGATGATCCTAAGTAGAGGGAGCAGTCATTATGCCAGTGAGGATGGGACAAGTTGAGTATAGGGTCCTCAACCTTGACATAGCTGCTGGTTCGTTTCTCAGACTAAGAGCTGTTTACAGGCAGCAAAAGTTGGCACTGAATTTGAAAGTTTATTGCCTCCAAACTACTTTATTTTGACTTGCAATCTGTGTAGGTTATTGCATGCTTTGTTCAGGAAAGCAGAAAGGAAAAGGCCTTTGAATACAAAACGTTACTGCTGAAAGGGGAGAATGGTGGGGGCTTGCTGGCTTGCACTACGAGTGGGAGACATCTGTGTAATGAAGTGTTGGGGGAGTACTGTCAGCTTTTTGAGCCACCTGCCATTGAAAATCAGGTGTAGTGTTTTGTAACATGGACATCTGCTTTTGCAGGAGCTCGTGGGCTTGGATGAAGATGAGGATGAGGATGATAAGGTAAGTGTGTCTGGTTACTGTGTTGACTAGAATCAGAAGGAATGTGGGAGAGCAGAAACCCCCCCCATCCTGTCCCCAAAAGTTCTTCAGCTGCTATCTACACTAAATGGGAAAACAACTCTGTGCTGATTGGCAGATTTGGAAGAACTAAAGGATTGGTTTGTGTAACCAGACAACCAGCAGCCGAACAAGGGGACACAGTCTCAAGCTGTGCCAGGGGAAGTCTAGGCTGGATGTTAGGAGGAAGTTCATCACAGAGAGGGTGATTGGCATTGGAATGGGCTGCCCAGGGAGGTGGTGGAGTCACCGTCCCTGGAGGTGTTCAAGGAAAACTAGATGAAGCACTCAGTGCTATGGTCTGGTTGACTGGATAGGGCTGGGTGCTAGGTTGGACTGGGTGATCTTGGAAGTCTCTTCCAACCTGGTTGATTCTGTTCTATTCTATTCTAACATTGCTGAGCCCTCTGAACAGTAATTCAGTCTGAGCAGTCTCCTGGTTTGTGCCTGCAATCCTAACAAGCACCTGTTGATGTGTGTGCACTGATAGATTTGTGCAAGGCTGCGTAAGATGTAGATGCATACAGGTGTGGAAAATCCTCCAGCACTTCCGTTTGGAGTCTTGGATGATATCATGTACCAACGGCTTTTCCCAACGGAGAGCTGTTGGAGCAAGTCCAGAGGAGGGCCACAAAGATGATCCAGGGGCTGCAACATGTCTGCTGTGAGGGTAGGCTGAGGCAGCTGGGATTGTTCAGCCTGGAGATGAACCTTAGAGCTGCCTTACAATACTTGAAGCAATTGTACAGAAAGGCTGGAGAGGAACTTTTTTATAAGGGTGTCTAGAGACAGGACAAGAGGGAATGGTTTGAAGCTGAGGGAGAGCAGGGTTAGACTGGATCTTAAGAAGTTCTTCAGTATGAGGGTGGTGGGGCTCTGGGATAGGCTGCCCAGAGAGGTTGTGGATGCTTCTTCCCTGGTGGAGTTCAAGGCTAGGCTAGATGAGGCCTTCAGCAGCTGAGTCTAGTTGAGAGGCATCCCTGCCCATGGCAGGGAGGTTGGAGTAGACAATCTCTTAGGTGGCTTCCAACTTTAGCCATTTGAAGAATGTATGATTTCTGTAGGCCAGAATTGGTGTGATTTTAGCAGAACTGGTTAGATTTTCTCAACACATCCTAGAGGTGGTGAGGGAAAAATTGGTTTAGTTCCTCAGATGAAACATAGAAGGAATTTGAATTGGCAAGGCCTGATTTGTATTTTCTTGGAGCACACTTACAACTTCTTCTCACTATGAAAAATTCATTGGGATTTTTTTTTTCAAGTTTATCAAACCACAGTGACTAATGATAAAAGGATTAGAGGGCATGACATGTGAAGAAAGATTAAGAGAACTTAATATATACAGCTTGAAAAAAGCATAAGTGAAGGAGGATCTGATAATCTATAAATACTTTAAAGCTAAAAGGTGAGGAATCATTTAACGAGCAACAGCATGCAAAGGAACATTAGCTGTTAGGGAGAAAGTGTTCACAAAGCAATGTGAAACTTCCAACTTGCATGCTAAGTTCATAGCATTCTTCTTGAATATTCTGTGTTTTAAAGTGTGGTGCAGGGAAATTGTTAGCATTGAGAAGTAAATCAATACCACAGCTAGAAAGTGCACTTTAACTCTTCTCAGTCACAGACGCTCCAATTGAAGCTCTGCAGACTAATTCAATGGAGTAGTTACTCCAACATGACCTTGCTCCTCTGGGGTTGGTTGTATTTTAATGAAGCACCCAACACCCATCAAAGTTATTCAGTGAACTTCAGACAATCTGCTGGAATTACACTTTCCTTGCAGCACACAAGAGTTGTTTTCCTGTTTTCATTTATAACTTCACTTTATTTGCATTGTAAAAGTTGTGAACTAAATGAACTAATATCTGGAACTCACTAGAAACTTGGATTCACTGAACATCAGCCAGCAGTGTGCCCAGGTGGTCAAGAGAGCCAATGGCATCCTGGCCTGGGTCAGGAGACCAGTAGGACAAGGGAGGTTATTCTGCCCCTGTGCTCAACACCTTGAGTGTTGTGTCCAGTTCTTGGCTCCTCAATTCAGGAGAGGTGTTGAGATATTGGAACATGTTCAGAGAAGGGCATCAAAGCTGATGAGAGGCCTGGAGCACAGCACTGTGAGGAGAGGCTGAGGGAGCTGGGGGTGTACAGCCTGCAGAAGAGGAGGTTCAGGGCAGACCTCATTGCTGTCTACAACTACCTGAAGGGAGGCTGTAGCCAGGTGGGGTTGGTCTCTTCTGCCAGGCAACCAGCAACAGGACAAGGGGACACAGTCTCAAGCTGTGCCAGGGGAGGTCTAGGCTGGATGTTAGGAGGAAGTTGTTGGCAGAGAGAGTGATTGGCATTGGAATGGGCTGCCCAGGGAGTGGTGGAGTCGCCCTTCCCGGAGGTGTTGAAGCAAAGCCTGGATGAGACACTTAGTGCCATGGCCTGGTTGATTGGCTAGGGCTGGGTGCTAGGTTGGACTGGATGAGCTTGGAGGTCTCTTTCAACCTGGTTGATTCTATGATTCTGTGAAAGTGCTCCATGAAAGTAAGATCTTTTTGAAAGGTGTCTCTAAAAGTCTCTATTTTGTGAGTACCCAAAGCTAGGCACCCGTAAATAGTGACCCTGAATTTTTGGTGTGATGCCTAAAGGTGTAACTTATTTACTGGAACCAATCCCATTTAGTTTTTTCCTTAATAATCCTCTTTTTCATTTGCAAGTGCTGAGGTGAAAGAGGGAGAAAAAAAAAGACATTAAATAGGTATTTAATCCTCTGTTTCCTATGCTCTGCAACAAATTCCTTGCTGAAAAGCCAAACTGTTCTTGGTTACATTTACCCTAGATTAACTCCAGCAAATTTAATTCTCTCTATCAATACCACTGAGCCACTTAACTATGGATCTGAACACTTTGCATTTTTGTCCCCCCAGCAACAACTGTCATTCACTTTCTGGGTTTCTTTTAGCTAAGTATGCAAGTTTGGGAAAACTCTTCAGAGTCAGTGCTGAGTTGCTGACTATTTAGCACTACCATTTTGTAGTCAGTGTTGCCTCTCTCAGTTTCGTGCATGCAGACTGACTGTGAACTGGAGAGCTCTTTAGCACTGGCTAAAACTGCTCAGAGTAGTCACCTCCTGTAAGCTTTCTCAGCAAGGGAACACTTTATATCCCAGCATTAAAGATCTAACAACCCATAATAAGCCACCAGGAGTACCACATCCAGTTCTGGAGCCACTTTTACAAGAGAGATATGGATGTGCTGGAAGGTATATGGAAAAGGGCCACAAGGATGAGCAAAGGGATGGAGTTGCTCTGCTGTGAGGAGAGACTGAGAGAGTTGCGCCTGTTGAGTCTGGAGAAAAGGCTCCCAGGTGACTTTATTGTGACCTTTCAGTATCTTAAGGGGGCCTACAAGAAAGCTGGGGAGGGGTTTTTTATGCTGTCAGATAGTGATAGGACTGGGGGGAGTGGAACAAAACTGGAAATGGGGAGATTCAGACTGGATGTTAGGAAGAAGTTCCTCAGCATGAGGGTGGTGAGAGCCTGGAACAGGTTGTCCAGGGAGGTGGTTGAGGCCCTATCCCTGGAGGTGTTTAAGGCCAGAGTGGATGAGGCTGTGGGCAGCCTGATGTAGTGTGAGGTGTCCCTGCCCATGGCAGAGGGCTTAGATCTAGATGATTCTTGTGATCCCTTCCAACCCTGACTGATTCTGTGATTCTATGATAATGTGAATTAATTGATACACCAGTGTTACGATTTCTGATTGTGGGAATTCTGACCCACAATTAGCAGGAGAGAGAACTTCCAGCCACTACATGTCATAGAATCATAGAATCAACCAGGTTGGAAGAGATCTCCAAGATCATCCAGTCCAACCTAGCACCNCTAGGCCTTTCACCATCTCTGTCACTCTTCTCTCAACACCTTTCATCACCTCAACATCTCTCTTGAATTTTGAGGGGCTTGGTATGTGTCCCATGTCAAGTGCTATGCAGCATTTCCTTCATGTCTTCATCCTGTCCTGGGTACATTCCCCTTGCATCAGTGCTGGACCATGCTTGCACTCTGAACACTGGCAACTTTAAGTACATGAGGTTATTCTTAGTGGCTTTTGCAAGTCTGAGGGAGGCCAATGCTCTGTAGGGTATGTGAGGGAAATGTAGTTTTATGCTCTTATCTCATAACCATGTCAGCATTTAAGCAGACAACTATACATTAAAAAGGAGTTTGGTTTGGGTTTGTGTTTTTTTTGTTCCCTAATACAAGAGGTCCCAAAGCTGAAATGTGCCGGTTGGGTCGGGGTATACGAGGTCAGTGTTTCTGTTTCCTGTCATGGTGGTGTATCAAAATGCTCACACACGGAGCCTTTCTGGGCTCTGCTGCATGTTAGACATAACAGGCCATACTCCTGGGGATTGTAACACAGCCCTCAAAGAGCTCAACTGTTTACAAGTTATAAATACACAGACTCTTGCTTCAAAACACGAGAGCTGATTAACTCCCTTCACCTAAACTATCTGTCTTAAATGGCAGTTCTTAATTGTCAGCTCCCCCTTTTTTCCCCTCCCCAAATACCAGCATGGGGGACTGTAAAAGATAAGAGGGCTCTGTCCCTTTTGGCACAAGCTGTTCACTGGATGAATGCCTGCTAGGATTTGTGCCATCTTGGACATGGAGTTCAGACTGTGTCATGTCAGCTCTGGGGTCTGTCAGGCTGTCTGAATAAGGATTGTTTTCAAATTACATCACTGAAACATCTTTTGTCTGCCAGTAGAGAGGTATAGACAAGATATATGCAGCTCAAGTTGTCTGATTGTTGACTGTTTGTTTAGTTTACTTTTTCTTTGACCATGTCTGTGGAGATTCAAGAGTAGACAGGTCCCCTGTTGACTGAAGTGGATCACAGCATCCCACTGGAAAGAGTGCTGGAGTCCTCTCACAATCTTAAATTGTCTGGATAAAAGTATGGTTGAATCTGTGTGTCTCCTCCAAAACTTAAATTACTTGAGTGTTGTGTCCAGTTCTGGGCCCCTCAATTCAAGAGAGATGTTGAGGTGCTGGAAGGTGTCCAGAAAAGGGTGATGAAGCTGGTGAGGGGCCTGGAACACAAACCCTATGAGGAGAGGCTGAGGGAGCTGGGGCTGTGCAGCCTGGAGAAGAGGAGGCTCAGGGCAGAGCTCATTGCTGTCTACAACTACCTGAAGGGAGGCTGTAGCCAGGTGGGGTTGGGCTCTTTCGCCAGGCAACCAGCAACAGAACAAGGGGACACAGCCTCAAGTTGTGCCAGGGGAGGTCTAGGCTGGATGTTAGGAGGAAGTTGTTGGCAGAGTGAGTGATTGGCATTGGAATGGGCTGCCCAGGGAGTGGTGGAGTCACCATCCCTGAAGGTGTTCAAAAAGAGCCTGGATGAGGCACTTAGTGCCATGGTCTGGTTGATTGGCTAGGGCTGGGTGCTAGGTTGGACTGGATGAGCTTGGAGGTCTCTTCCAACCTGATTGATTCTATGATTCTACTACTACTTACAGATCAGGAAATTGATTCAGAATTGAATCAGAGACAAAACTAAAGCAACAAGAGTTCAAGAGAGACATAGAACTGCTGGAGAGAGTCCAGCACAGAGTCACAAAGTTGATGAAAAGAATGAAACATAGAATAGAATCAACCAGGTTGGAAGGGACCTCCTAGATCATCCAGTCCAACATCTCTATTACGACGAGAGCCTGAGGGAGCTTGGGCAGTTTATCTCGGAGAAGAGGAGACTGAGAAGTGACCTGAGCAGTGGTTATCAATATGTGCAGGGTGAGTGCCAGGAGACTGGAGCCAGGCTCTGCTGGGTGATGTCCAATGACAGGACAAGGGGCAATGGGTGGAAGCTGAGGCATAGAAAGTTTTGTGTAGACATGAGGAGGAATTTTTTCCCTGTGAGGGTGACACAGAGCACTGGAACAGGCTGCCCAGGGGGGTTGTGGAGTCTCCCTCTCTGGAGATATTCAAAACCCACCTGGATGTGTTCCTTTGTGATCTGGTCTACATGATCCTGCTGTGGTAGAGAGGTTAGACTGGCTGAGCTTTGGAGGTCCCTTCCAGCCCCTGACATTCTTCGACTCTAACAACAATTCCTGTTAGTTTTTGTTAGGGTTTGGTTTTTTTTCTTTCTCTTAGGTGGTGTCTATGGGATGCTGAGCCCATGTAGATCTATTTGCCTTTTGGGATGAAATAGGAAATGATCATTTGACACAGTGGCTTCAAGGCAACTTATTTGGCAGCTTCCAAGAAATGTTTAGTTGCTCATATTGAGGGGAGGGAGAAAAAAATCCCCGAGGAATAAAAATCCAATGTTTCGAATGTAGGAAATGCTCTGTCAAAAATAGGTACCAAAAATACACCAAGTTTTATGAACCCAATTCAGAAAGACTCCAGCTGAACAAATTAAAGTCAAATTCATCCAGTAGCAAAGAGCTGACATTTTCCATTTGAGTTAGATTCAGCATGTGGAAGCCTTCCGTATGGATCTTATTTGTACGGGTGGATTACGATGAAAATTGCATTAATTTTCTCCACAGTAAAGGTCAGTAATTGAAACATGAACCAAGAGTCTATTGTGTAAGATGTTATATCCCCATACTTAGGAAAGGTCATTCAAAGACAATATCATCTCATTGTTTTCTTCCCTGGAAGTATAAATAATTTCATTACCACCTTCTTTTTTTTTCCCTTTCTCTTCAGTACAACAATTGCAATATATTATTTCAACATCTCCCATTAAGTTTGCTGAAGAGAAATGATAGTAAAGACATGAAAGTACTCCCATGACACACAGGGTATGTCCAGACTGAAAAGAAGCAGACACCTTCTCTACAAAATTAAGGGGAAGGTCATGTCCTAAGAATAGAATAGAATAGAATCAACCAGATTGGCAGAGACCTCCAAGATCATCCAGTCCAACCTAGCACCCAGCCCTATCCAGTCAACCAGACCATGGCACTAAGTGCCTTATCCAGGCTTTTCCTGAACACCCCCAGGGACGGTGACTCCACCACCTCCCTGGGCAGCCCAGTCCAATGCCAATGACTCTCTCTGTGAAGAAGTAAAAGACCCCCTTAGGTGTGTGTGTTTATGTAGGCATGGACTCCCTGAAATTGCTGTTCCTTCTTTTCTTGGCTCTTTGTAGCTTCATTCTCACTGCTTCCTTGTGAGTCTATGTACAAACTGTGAATATGTTAGTGATGGAGAAGCCTAAGGGACAGATCTGGAGGCTGTAGTCAGGTGAGGGTTGGTCTCTTCTGCCAGGCAACGAGCAACAGAACACAGGGGACACAGTCTCAAGTTGTGCCAGGGGAGGTCTAGGCTGGAAGTTCTTCACAGAGAGAGTGATTGGCATTGGAATGGGCTGCCCATGGAGGTGGTGGAGTCACTGTCCCTGGAGGTGTTCAGGCAAAGCCTGGCTGAGGCACTTAGTGCCATGGTCTGGTTGATTGGCTAGGGCTGGGTGCTAGGTTGGAGTGGATGATCTTGGAGGTCTCTTCCAACCTGGTTGATTCTATGGTTCAATGCTCCTATCTGTAGGCATCCCATACATTGGCACTGTCCTTGTCTTGGCATCATGACCCATCCATTCATAGGTTTAGGAGTGGTGGGAGAGGAGTTGAAAGGAGGGACTTGCAGCTCTAAGGTCCCCCAGTATCTTCTCCAGGCTGATCAGCTCCAGCTCCCTCAGCCTATCCTCACAGCAGAGCTGCTCCAGCCCTTGGATCATCTTTGTGGCCCTCCTCTGTGCTCACTCCAACAGCTCTGTGCCTTTCTTATGCAGGGGGCACCAGAACTGGACACAGCTTCTTCTTGGGTTGTGCTTAGGAGGCTTTTGTTGGTCCTCTGTGCACAGATGAGATTCATCTAATGTAAGCACAGAAAATGTGAGCGTTGCTGAAGAAGGTGTGAAGTGGTCACCTTCTGCCTTTCAGCCAGCTTTCCCCCAGTCCTTTTTATGGTCAGTGGTGCTGTCCTTCAGGCAGTCTGCAGGAATTCCTGTTGGCTCTGCTGGAATTATTCCAGCTTTCACACCTTTTTAACTAAGAGCATAAATTGACCCCTATGTGTTGAATTTCCTCTGTTTGGTAATTATTTCAAGTAGGCTCCGATTTGCTACGTTTCCACAGCCAGGCAGGCACATTTGCAGCGTGGTGTTAATAAACAAAAAGATCCTGTGATGCACAGTTTGGGGGCTGCATGAGGCAGTTGCTCAGAGTTTGGCAGCCATCCTCTCTGGGTACCCATCCTCCGAGGAGCCCTCCTCGACACGCAGCGCAGACTTTGTAGCGCAGGGCAAGAGAGTGACTCAGCAAGGCAGATTGCTGGGTTCATTTCAACTGCCTTTGGCTCCCACCAAAGGCAGGATCCAGTTCAAGGTTGCTGTGGTGACTATTTTCAAAGCTCTGCCTGGAATTCATTTTAGCTACCAAGAGACTGTCTGTCACTCCATGGCTACCACCTCCCACAAGAGCTTCATTCTGCTGCTAGACTGAAGCTGTTAGTGAAGTGTTCCCTGCAGACAATAGAGGCCAGTGGCTGTTGTTTATACCCAACAAAATCTTTTGAGTTTTAGAAGTTCTTCATCTATGAGTGCTCTGGCCTTAAGATGTTGTTTGGCACAGGTTTTGCTGGACACCAGTAAGGTCAGAGTTCTGTGGTCTAGCTCAGAGCAAGCTGTATGTTAGATTTAACTTTGGCCAAGTTTGGTTTTTCTCTAAGTAATGACAGCATGTTTTATTAACAAAAAAAAGGAGAGGGGAAACCAAAAGAACTCACACCAAAAACCCAACAAACCCCCCAGAATAATAGTGGAGCAAAAAAGCCATGCATGCCTGAGGTTTTTCCTTTCTCTCCTCTTTCCATCAGTCTTGTTTGTTGCTAATACACTGGGAATTCATATCTGGTTTGTGGGATAAGTCCTGGTAAACCATTGCCCTAATGTGCTTGTAGAGGCATAATGAGAGCTACTGTGAAAAAGCTGATTCTGAAAGTTAGGCCAGCCCAGGGCTAGGCAGATTAAGTCCTCGAATTCCTGAAGCTATGCAAAGCTTCCATTCCTGCCTTAGGTGCCTCTACCCTATTTTCTTCCTTCTTTTGTATGAATCTCTGCTTATTTTTCCTCCTCCCCTTTTTCTCATCCTTGCCCCCAAGTGTTCCTCAGCTTTATATATTGAGTTTCCCTTGGCATGCCAAAAGTCTGCTGATGAATACCACTTGTTTGAAAGTTGCATGCAAGATTTCTTTTTGTGCTGGAGTTTTACATGGGTTCCAAGAGAGAAGTATTTAGAACTTGCTCGTGGCTTCCAGCCTCAGTTTTTCGGTTGTGGGCATTTGATATTTGCAGGACACATCAGAAATACATTTAGAGAGCAACATTGGAAGTTGTCTGTGCATTTGGAGTTTTGCTTACTGGTTTGGATGTATCCAGAGGGAAAAAAAAAAGTATTTGATGGATAGATTTAAAAACACCAGAGAACAGCTTTTTGTCAAGATGAAAGCTATTAATCCTTGAAACAAATGAGAACAAGAAGTTAGTAGACCTCCACCATCCAAGTTTTCAACTCAGTAACAGATGTTTTCCTAGAGCAGAAGCAGTAACTGTGTTTGGTCTTTGATGCAGAGCAGCCACTTGGTAATTTTTGCCTTCAGTCTCTTCTTCCATAGACCTTATAACTTTCCCTTTCAAGCCCAGTTCTGCCAAATGTAACTCACCCATCATGAATCACCATGTTAAAGCTAAAGATGTCCTCTCCTGATCTGCCCCACACTTTTAAACTCTTTGCCCTGCAAGTACCTCACTTTTGCCATCACTTGACAGTTACTTTTGCAACTGTCCCCGAGTGTCTGGGAGCAGCATAACAACACAGGGAAGGGGAAGAAGATCACAGAGCTGTGTTAAGCCTTTGAGTGCATTTAGACCTGCTGTGTATTAGCTGTTAGATATTCAGACACAGAACAATCTAGAAATACCTTCAATGAACTATGGTAGAGATTTGAAGTTCTTCATAGAGAGATTTTGCCATTGGAATGGCTGCCCAGGGAGGTTGTAGAGTTGCTGTCCCTAGAGGTGTTGAAGCAAAGCCTGGATGGGGCACTTAGTGCCATGGTCTCATCGTTTGGCTAGGGCTAGGTGCTAGGTTGGACTGGATGAGCTTGGAGGTCTCTTCCAACCTGGTTGATTCTGTGATTTGCAAGTTGATGTACATTAGCTGGGCTCAAAAGGCTTCTGAATTTGCTGTGCTGTGGGGGTTTTGTTTAGTCTTTTCTCCCCCTCCCCCCTTCCTCTGACATGCTTAATCTTTTATAAGCCCCCTTTTGTGGTTTCATTCAGGCAGTTAGTGTAGAAGTGGAGGTTTCTTAAATTGGGATATGCAAGGAAGATTTGAAGTAACACACTGATTATGTAATTAATTCTCAGTTGTAAATTCATTTTGATGGAGTAAATTCTTTCCCAGAGGCTGGAGACTAGTTTTGGTCCATCCACAGTGCTGTAATCAGCTAAGAAAGAAAGAAGAAAATGGCCTCGAAGGAATGGAAGCTTCACAGCCATTTTTAAGGGGCAAAAAAATTGCCAGAAACAGGCAGGGCATCTTATTTTTAATTCAAGCAAAAGCCTCTGAGCTGTGATTTTTGAAGCATGAGGATCTAAACCCCCTTTCCAAGCAGCAGAATATATTGAGCCTAAAAGCAATCAGCAATGAATGATACTTGAGGAGGATGAATTAAAATTACCTGGGGGCTGGGATCTTGCACAGATGGGAAAGGGTGTGGAAGGTGTAAAAAAATCTATCTTCTACTAAACAAATATGGTAACATTCACAGACAGCTTTCTGTATGACAGGTGCCTGTTCACTAATTAATGTAGAATACTGACTGTCACCTTGATGGGCTATGAACTCTTCCTGCTTTCCACAGTGTTTTGTGAGCTGCTGGCTTCAGAAAGCATAAACAGAACTCCAGAACCTAAATCATATGGAAGAATCCTGTTTGTTGTAGTTGATTTGTCTGCTTTTCTCTTGCTTACCCAATCACCACGAAGATGATCAGAGGGCTGCAGCAGCTCTGCTATGAGGACAGGCTGAGAGAGTTGGGGCTCTTCAGCCTGGAGAAGAGAAGGCTTCGAGGAGACCTTAGAGTGGCTTTCCAGTATCTGAAGGGAGCCTACAGGAA
>WAAF01013241.1:463366-535422 GCA_013400475.1 Tricholaema leucomelas
TCTATCTAATCATAGAATCAAAGAATCAACCAGGTTGGAAGAGACCTCCAAGCTCATCCAGTCCAGCCTATCACCCAGCCCTATCCAGTCAACCAGACCACAGCACTAAGTGCCTCATCCAGGCTTTTCTTGAGCACCTCCAGGGAGGGTGACTCCACCACCTCCCAGGGAGGTGTAGCTGTTTATATTGGTGTAGCTGTTTAGACTGCAGGTTTTCATCACAAAACAGGAATAACAATAGATATTGACAAGTCTTCAGGATTTCCAAAAGCTTCTGCACACCTTGCAGTGTCCTGCTACCCTGTTTTACTTTCTAACTGATTTCATATGCAAGGATTTCTAATTCCAGCCTCTCTCTGTCTTTTGGCTGAGTCTATTTGGCATTGTAAACTGAAACCACCGTTGCCTGGGGGGCAATTTTTGCCTGCATGCTAGGTAAGAAGATGCCTGACATTGTCATTATATCCTAGGCATTGGTAGGTTTTGGTTTCTTGGTGGCTGCAGCAGCAGTTCTATTGTATTGTCTGAACTGCATTATCACTACGTCTCTAAGCTCAATCGAAGATGTGTAAATAAAGTCAGCATGATGCAGATAGAACTGACAGATGATCTTCTTTGCAACTCAGAGTAGCAAGAGTAGGCTTGCCTTGGAATATAGCTTTATCTAAAGTGGTTTATTTCCCTTTCTGCTTGAATTGGGAGAGAAGAAAATTCCAACCAGCTGGTTCTCCATGACTTCATAAAATCATAGAATCAACCAGATTGGAAGAGACCTCCAAGCTCACCCAGTCCAACCTCATCCATAGCATAGAATCACAGAATTAACCAGGTTGGGAGAGACCTTTAACATCATCGAGTCCAGCCTATCACCTAACCCTTCTAATTAACTAAACCATGGCACTAAGTGCCTCATCCAGGCTTTTCTTGAACACCCCCAGGGACAGCGACTCCACCACCTCTCTGGGCAGCCCATTCCAATGCCAATCACTCTCTGTGGCAAAAACTTCCTCCTAGCATCCAGCCTATACTTCCCCTGGCACAACTTGAGACTGTGTCCCCTTGTTCTGTTTCTGGTTGCCTGGCAGAAGAGACCAACCCCACCTGGCTACAGCCTCCCTTCAGGTAGTTGTAGACAGCAATGAGGTCCCCCCTGAGCCTCCTCTTCTCCAGGCTAAACATCCTCAGCTCCCTCAGCCTCTCCTCACAGGGCTGTGCTCCAGGCCCCTCACCAGCTTTGTTGCCCTCCTCTGGACACATTCCAGCATCTCGACATCTCTCTTGAATTGAGGAGCCCAGAACTGGACACAGGACTCAAAGTGTTCTCCTTTCAAGTTTGGTGCCATTAAAGCCTGCTGTGGCAAAGGGACCATTGTACCATGCCAGTGAGTGAATAGTTAAACATAATATAATCTTCATGTGTCATTTACATTTGAGCCTAACAAGGTTACAACTGGAGTGCTGTGAAAATGACTTTTGGTGCTATTTTCACATAAACTGACTATTTATTTATTTCTTTATTTTTCTTCTGGGGTTATTTCACACCCCCAAGGGTTTCATTTTTTTTTTTTCCTTGGTTGGTTGTTTTATTAATGTAAAAATACTCATTTTTCACACCCCAATGTGTGATCATTTAAAACTGCTGCTTCTATTCATTGTGCACTCACTCGCAACCCAAAGGCAAAATATTCAAGTGTCTGGAGCTTGATAACTCTCTGCTGGCTTTGGCTGGCTTTGTAAGCTCAAAAAAAACCCCAAATTACTGTGATGAGAAATGAGCACCAAGTAATTCCAAGGGTAACAAGGGGTTTACTTTCATGTCTGCCTCTTGGCATCTGAGGATGGGGGAGTGAATGGAGCCACATCCAGTTGCAGCCAGTCACTTCTGGTGTGCCCCAGGGATCAGTGCCTGGCCCAGTCCTGTTTAATATCTTCACTGATGATTTGGATGAGGGGGCTGAGTCCAGCATCAGTAAGTTTGCAGGTGACACCAAGTTGGGAGCGTGTGTGGATCTGTTAGAGGGTAGGAGGGCTCTGCAGAGGGATCTGGACAGGCTGGGCAGATGGGCACAGCCCAGTGCCAAGTTCTGCACTTTGGCCACAACCCCATGCAGGGGGGGGACAGTGGCTGGAGAGCAGCCAGGCAGAGAGAGACCTGGGGGTACTGTTTGACAGCTGAACATGAGCCAGCATGTGGCCATGGTGGCTGAGAAGGCCAATGGTATCCTGGCCTGTATCAGGAATGGTGTGTCCAGCAGGACCAGGGAGGTCATTCTGTCCCTCTGCTCAGCACTGGTTAGGCCACACCTTGAGTCCTGTTGCCAGTTCTGGGCCACTCAATTCAAGAGAAATGTTGAGGTGCTGGAAGGTGTCCAGAGAAGGGCAGCAAGGCTGGGGAGAGGCCTGGAGGACAGCCCTGTGAGGAGAGGCTGAGGGAGCTGGGGGTGTGCAGCCTGCAGAAGAGGAGGCTCAGGGCAGAGCTCATTGCTGTCTACAACTACCTGAAGGGAGGCTGTAGCCAGGTGGGGTTGGTCTCTTCTGCCAGGCAGCCAGCAACAGAACAAGGGGACACAGTCTCAAGCTGTGCCAGGGCAGGTTTAGGATGGACATTAGGAAGAAGTTCTTCACAGCAAGAGTGATTGGCATTGGAATGGGCTGCCCGGGGAGGTGGTGGAGTCGTTATCCCTGGAGGTGTTTAAGAAGAGGCTGGATGAGGCACTTAGTGCCATGGTTTAGTTAATTAGAAGGGTTAGGTGATAGGCTGGACTCAGTGATCTTTGAGGTCTCTCCCAACCTGATTAATTCTGTGATTCTATGCTATGCCAGCACACAATGATGTAATGTGGTCCCCTGTCTTGGCAAACAATAGTGCCAAGGTCCTGTAGCAGTGAGCCTTCACCTCTCTGACCCAGTGTGACTTTAGCCTCTGATCCTCTCTCCTGCACGGAGAAGTAACGCAGGTTCACAGCACACAAGCAGACTGCAGCAGCGTTGATCTGAGTGTCTCTGACCCTCATTTCCACCTACCCACTCTTCCCTCTGTGTGAGCTGCTGACAAGAGAACGTGGATGCAACGTGTGTTTTACCAGCATTTGCTTTCTCTGGGCACTGACTGGTTAAAGCAACACTTAAAATGTCTTCTTGTTTTCTAAATTGGGCTGAACTTGGAGAGTCTAAATGTAATGTAAAATCAGTGTCCAGGGCTCTGCATTTTTGTCATAAGTGAATGTTTTGCTGATTTCTTGCTAGAATATCTGCAACCCCACCAATTTGCATGCCTGTATGTGTGTTAGATTGCTGGCAAAGAAATGCTGAATGCTGATAATTGTGTACTGATTTTCAAGGCTGATTTAAGTCATTTTGCTTTTTTAATTCATTCTGTGCTTCCTTTTTATTTCTGCACATGTGTAGTAATGTCCTGTAATGTTGTTGCCTAAAATAAGTAGGAAGAAATGAAGTTGAGATGGCTTCTGTAAAAGGAAAATGACATTTTTTTTTTCCTTGTGGGTTTTTTTTCCCCCCTCCTTCCCCAGTAAAAGAATAGATCTCTGTATACAGATTGTAAAAAACATAACACAAACCAACTAAATGTTGCATTCACTGTGGAGCTGCTAATTTATATACAGAAAACAAGCATGACTTGTTGGAGCCTACAAAGCTCAGATAAGTGCTACTCAGAAGTTCTGCACAAGAATGTTCTTGTTCTTGCAAGGCACTGAGAACTCCCCACAAGTCAGCTGGATGCTGGGGTCCCCAGAATTCCTTCTGGTTTGGCTTAGGTTGAAAGGGATTAGAGATATCTACTCCAGCCTCCCTGCCGTGGGCAGAGATGCCTCTCAACTAGACTCCTCTGCTCAAAGCTTCAACCAAACTGGCTTTGAACATCCCCAGGGAGGAGGCATCCACAACCTCCCTGGGCAGCCTGTTCCAGAGTCTTGCCACCCTCCTACTGAAGAACTTCTTCCTAAGATCCACTCTAACCCTTCTCTCCCTTAGAATCACAGAATCACAGAGACATCCAGGTTGGCAAAGCCTCTCAGGATCACCAAGCCCAAGCTAGAACCCTACTCCACATTAAACCATAGATAGCCCTAAGTACCACTTCTAAACCACCCTTAAACATATCCAGGCTGGCTGACTCCACCACCTCCCTGGGCAGCTTGTTCCAGACCCTGACCACTCTCTGTGTGAAAAACTTTTTCCTCATATCCAACCTAAATCTCCCCAGCCTTAGCTTGAGGCCATTTCCCCTTGTTCTGTCTCAAACTACCTGTGAGAAGAGCCCAGCAGCAGTCAGCTTCAAACCATTCCCTCTTGTCCCATTGCCAGGCATCTTTATGAAAAGTCCCTCTGCAGCCTTCCTGTAGGATTCCTTCAGGTACTGGAAGGCAGGTCTAAGTTTCCCCCAGAGTCTTCTCTTCTCCAGGCTCAACAACCTATCCTCAGACTATCCTCATAGCAGAGATGTTCCAGGCTCTGGATCATATTTGTGACCCTCCTCTGGACCTACTCCAACAGCTGTGTCCATCTTATGCTGGGGACACCAGAACTGGGCATAGTGTCTGAGGTGGGATCTCACCAGAGCAGAGTGAAGGGGCAGAATGTCCTCTTTTGCCCTGCTGCCCACGCTCCTCTTAATGCAGCCTAGGATTAAATTTCCCTTCTGGGCTGCATGACTGCACTGCTGGCTCACATTGAGCTGGGTTCTTCAGTGAAAGCCCAGCCTGAGATCCTGCAGTCAGTTTGTGCTGGATGATGCCAAAACCTCTACCCATGTGCTCAGGAAAGGAAGAAATTGCAAGGAATTATGTCTTCACTTTAATTGCATGTAATAAGCTCACAGTGTGTCTTCTCTCTCTCCTTCACTGATACACTTGAGCTCATGGATCCATCAGCAGCATTGGGAATCCTTGTTACTTCAGATGAACTTGTTAACCAACAGTGTATAAAATGTTTGTGCTTTTCTTTGTGTTTTGTTAGGAATCTGAGAAAAAAGGCTTAATTGACAGAATCCACATGGTCCAGGAGATCATCATTGCTGTTCAAACCATCCTGGAAGAGACAGCATCATTTGGAGAGAGGATTAAAAAGTAAGCAAATGGGTTTATTTATCTATTTCTTTCTCTTTTTTTCTTGCTTAACCATGGTTTACAATCAAGCAAAGCCAGGAGGACTAAGGTGAAGTGAATTTCTTGATCTAGAAATGATTGCAAGGTGCAGCAGGAAAGCCTGACCAGTCCTACCACCATTCTTTGTTACACAGTCCTTTACTCCAAAAATCTATTCCAAAGCATAGAGGAGAAGCCATATACTCTGCTGATGTAGCTCTCACATTCACCCAGAAGCCACACCTTGAGTGCTGTGTCCAGTCCTGGGCTCCTCAATTCGAGACAGATGTTGAGGTGCTGGAAGGTGTCTAGAGAAGGGCAGCAAGGCTGGGGAGGGGCCTGGAGCACAGCCCTGTGAGGAGAGGCTGAGGGAGCTGGGGGTGTGCAGCCTGCAGAAGAGGAGGCTCAGGGCAGAGCTCATTGCTGTCTACAACCACCTGAAGGGAGGCTGTAGCCAGGTGGGGTTGATCTCTTCTGCCAGGCAACCAGCAACAGGACAAGGGGACACAGTCTCAAGTTCTGCCAGGGAAGGTCAAGGCTGGATGTTAGGAGGAAGTTCTTCCTAGAGAGAGTGATTGACATTGGAATGGGCTGCCCAGGGAGGTGGTGGAGTTGCCATCCCTGGAGGTGTTGAAGCAAAGCCTGGCTGGGGCACTTAGTGCCATGGTCTGGTAGATTGGACAGTGCTGGGTGCTAGGTTGGACTGGATGATCACAAGATCTCTTCCAACCTGGTTGGTTCTATGATTCTACCTCTAGCCTTGTCTGTCTGTGTTGAGGTAGGGAGTAATGATACCACCAAGAGAAAATATTGCTTGAAGCTGTGGACACAGGAGTAACAGGAGGGCTTTTTAATTCCCTTCATGGAATGTAGGTGGGAATTAATGGTTGATGTTGCTTTTCCCATGCCCTCTCTGCCCTAGCCTGGTTACAGGGGTTACCAGTCACTTATTTCCCTGCTCAGTGTATTGCTACTCATCTCTCTTTATCACTTTGAGCTGTCTGCTTCCTGGTGATGCCATAAGGAAGCCCCAAGGGGGTTTTGTGGCAAGAGGAGGCAGATAGGATAGTCCTGACCTTGCAAGAGAGGGAGGTGAAGTGCCTATAAAAAAACCCTCACACACAAACACACACAAGCTTGTATAACCCAATCTTTCTTGCAGCTTAATTGTCCCACATTGTTTTCTGTTTTGAACACAAAGTGATGGTTTGTGATCAAGGCACTGGGACGAGGAGCTGGGTTCAAGCTAAAAATACAGCCAACGCCTGTGCCTCGGTTCCGAGCCGGACACCCCAGCTGGGGTGGAAGTGACCCAAAGATATATTCCAGTCCATGAACAGGGCACTGTTCTGCCCAGCTGCACGGCAGGAAGACTCAAGAGTGCTTTAAACCCTCTTAATTCTTGTATTCATTGTGGTAACAATGATCTTAAAGAAGGCACTGGGGTATTAGTGCGGCTGCCCCATGTAATTCCGGAAGAATTCCACTGTAGCTCAAACAGTAGTGTGCCATTAAAAAATTGCCACCAGAGTTTCTCTCTAAGTGACAGGCTAAATTGTGCTGCAGCTTCTGTCTGTCATTCCACTGACACAGTCACAGGGAGTTTTAGGAGTTTAACTGAATTGAGCTGTTTTGCCAGGGTTGTTTTTTTTTCCCCTTTTACTTTAAGCTGCATTGATTGATAATGATGGATCCTCTCCCACCTATCTTTACTTGATATTTAATACATCTATTGAAGCTTAAAAGTAATTCTTCTGGCATCCTATTAATTTTATCTGTCAAGGGAAGTTCGTCCTGTTCTGTAGCCTGATAAGTGGTCCATGTTGAGTCTCTCATCTTCCTACTCCCCATCATCATGATGTGATGGCAGGATTGCAGGAATCAGAGGTGCTCGGATGCGTAAATCCACCTGTGAGCTAATCTACACTCATGTTGTGCAGGTATCTCAGTGGTTGGTGCCTGCTGTGGAGCTGTGTCATACAAGGCCACAGAGGGACAAAGTAACTTCATGGGTGTGTTAGCAGTAGCTGCTCATCTCAAGTCATAGAACCATAGAATCAGTCAGGGTTGGTCCCCTGGGGTGATCCCACAGGGATCATCTAGTTCAAACCCTCCTGCCATGGGCAGGGACACCTCACACTGCATCAGGCTGTCCAGATCCTCATCCACCCTGGCCTTAAACACCTCCAGGGATGAGGCTTCCACCACCTCCCTGGGCAACCCCTTCTAGGCTCTGGCTATCCTCATGCTGAAGAGCTTCTTCCTAACATCCAGTCTGAATCTACCCATTTCTAGCTTTGTTCCATTCAGGTAGTGACCTGACATCCTAAAAAGTCCTTCCCCAGCTTTCTTGTAGTCCTCCTTAAGATAGTGAAAGGCCACATTAAAGTCCTCTGGGAGCCTTCTCCTCTCCAGGCCATGGATCCAGCCTGGCCAGGTTCCTCTGTAGAGCCTTCCTGCCCTCCATCAGAGAACATTTCCTCCCAGCACAGTATCAGCTGCAAAATCACTGCAAGTGACTTGATCCCCTTGTTCACATCGTTGAAGAGGATGTTTAACAGACCTGGTCCCAAACCTGAGCTCTGGGGGACACTACTACTGAGCAGCCACCAGCTGGGAGTGAAGGGTCTGAGTGAAAGAAAAGTCCTGATTTCTGCAGCAATGCTGCACAAGTCTGAGTTGTTGTGGTGCCTGAGGCTCCTGAGGATGCTCTCCTTGGGAGGTTGCTGGTGTACAGAAGCTTGGGCTGATGCTGGCCCAAGCAGCATGCCATAGCTTACTCAAGATAACCTTCTATCATAGAATCATAGAATGGTTTGGGTTGGAAGGGACCTCCAAAGGCCATCCAGTCCAACTCCCCTGCTAAGAGCATTGATAAGATCCCCCCTCTTAGTCTAAAAAGCCCCAAGTCCCTCAGCCTTTTCTCATAAGATGGATGTTTCAGTCTCCTAGTCATCTTTGTAACTACTTACTGTACCCTCTCAAGCAGTTCCCTGTCCCTCTTGAATTGGGAAGCCCAGAACTGGACATAATGCTCCAGATGAGGCCTCACTAGAGCAGATTAGAAGGAGATGTACAATGTGGTAAGGAATTGTTGTAAGTGTGACAACATAAAAGCAAATGTACCAGTAAGGAGAGGATTCTAGAGAATGTTAATCCCTAATAGTGTACAGAGAAATGGCTTTAACTGCTTAGTGCCATGGTCTAGTCGATTGGACAGCTGGGTGCTAGGTTGGACTGGGTGATCTTGAAGGTCTCTTCCAACCTGATTGATTCTATGAATCTATGATTCTATGCTCTTTAACTCTTTATCAGCAGTTGTAATTAATCCATTCCAAGCTGCTGGCAGGATTGAGTCTGGCTACCTGCCCCATTTCAGTCGTGCACTGACACACATTCCCTGTCACCTCCACTGTCATCCAGTGGAGCCAGCTCAGGTGGCTTGCACCTGTGGTTTGGCCTTGTCCCCAGATCAGATAATCTGCCCATGAATAATGGAGAGCTGACTGGTGAGCAGAAGTGTAACACATGTGACATGTGTAAGAAGAAATAAAACCAACTTGCTACATGCCTAACAACTTGCCTGGGCTCCCCAGAGGCTCTTTCCTTATCATGATACCTTCTTTTTAGGTAACTCCCTTAATCCCTTGCAGCATCCAGATACAGGAATTTGCTTATCCACCCTCCCAACATCTGCCATTTACAGTGCATTTGAATGCAGCAGCGCTGCAAAGAGGTCATTATTATTGGATGGCAGAGCACAGGCAGTGTCCAAAAGCAGACCCATTGAGAAAGGCTATTGTTTTTCTTTACAGCACATTCAACTGGACGGTGCCTTTCCTCTCTGTCCTGGCCTGCTTGGTCCTGGCAGCAGCAACAGTCATTTTGTATTTCATACCACTGAGGTACATTGTTTTAATCTGGGGTAAGTGCTCCACCGTGTCTCGTTTGCATGCAATAGATACAATAGATGCCTACAGGATGAGAGCAAACAAGCTTTAAATGACCAGTTACATAGTGCTGGTGCTTTGAGGAGAATAAAGATGCTAGGAAGCTTCTTAAATTACCATTTTCCCCTCCCCTGGCTGATCTGATGATCTGCTTTTCTTAGAGTTCTTGGTAAGTCTCCAACAGCACCACAAGAAGAGCATTAGCTTAGATAAGCCACTTTCAAGTTATTATTATTATTATTATGTAGGAGACTAATTAGCATCCTGGTTCTGGAGCCCCTCTATTTGAGAAATGGTAAAGAATGGACAAGATATGTTTGAAAAGCTGGACCATAAAGGCCTGGACCCCTGGAACCTTTTGGGTCTTAACTCCCCTGCAGTCAGGAGGAGCAGTGGCTTTAACATGAAAACTTCCTGTTGGTATTATGAAGAAGGTGATCTTCAACAAAAAGATACTGAAGTTTTCCAGTTGCTGAAGACTTTCTTCATCTCAGAATGGCCTTCTATATTAGAGTGATAGTTTCTATCTCATCCTGGTGGTATAAAGGCTAAGAACATGGTGTACCAACCTACTGAAGCTCAGCCCCAGTGTGGCCTCTGGGCTGCAAGGAGCTCCCACATCACCTGCCCAAGGCTGAGCCATCTGCTGCTGCCTTGGCTCTCTTGAATGCAGCAAAGGGAAGGAAGGAGGAGGTAGCAGTACAAAAAGGACACAAAAATAAATGAAATAAAGGATTACATCAAAAAAAGAAAGGGCAGAAGGGAAGGAGAGAAATTGCTAGGAGTAAAAAGTTCAGTAACGAAATATTGCTGTTCTTGTATGGAAGACATGGCGAGTACATGGAAACTATACATCCAGTCAACATCATCTAGACTGACAGGGCCTTCAAATATGATACATGTTAAACAACTACCCTGTGGCAAGGCCTCAAAAGACCTTATGGTATTTTCTGGGTTTTAAAAATCAGGTACACAGAAAACAGTGTTGGCATTTTGCTACGAGTACACGGCGTAAAAGCTGCATCTCGGATGTGAAGCAGTTACATTTCAGAGAGGGGAAAAGGCTGGAGTAGCCATCATGTTTGAAATCATTTTCAGGGAAACTACTATGAGATTTTTGGACAGGGGCATGATGGAATTGAATGCTGTGTTATGATCCTCAGGGGCGACCAGCATGTGAATTGTTTTTGCTGTCCCTTAAAACAGACCACCTGATTACTTTTTTGCCTTTGCCTAATGATCCTTTGCTCTTCTACCATGTCTTTACCTAGACACACTGCTAGCTGCTGTTCCTCAGTGGGGAGGTGGTGGCAGTTGGGTATTAAGTGGAGCACTGCTGGAGCGAGTCCAGGGGAGAGCCACGAAGATGATCAGAGGGCTGCAACAGCTCTGCTATGAGGACAGGCTGAGAGAGTTGGGGCTCTGCAGCCTGGAGAAGAGAAGGCTTCGAGGAGACCTTATAGTGGCTTTGCAGTATCTGAAGGGAGCCTACAGGAAGGCTGGGGAGGGACTATTTACAAGGTCTAGTAACGTCAGGATGAGGGGGAATGGGTTTAAGCTGGAAGAGGGGAGATTTAGAGTGGATGTTAGGAGGAAGTTCCTTACAGTGAGGGTGGTAAGACACTGGCACAGGTTGCCCAGGGAGGTTGTGGATGCTTCCTTCCTGGAGGTGTTTAAGGCCAGGCTGGATGAGGCCTTGAGCAGCCTGCTCTAGTGGGAGGTGTCCCTGCCTATGGCAGGGGGTTGGAGCTGGATGATCCTTGAGGTCCCTTCCAACCTAAACCATTCTATGATTCTATAAGTGGCTGCATTGGCACAAGGGCACAGGTGGGAAGGGTGCTCGGGTCTCTTGCTTTCCATGCAATACAAATGGTGCTGGCTAAGGGCAGCTTATCACTCCCTTTCCTCAAAGGGAGCAGAAAACCTCCACAGTGATAGAAATGCTACAATCTTTTGTCCAGACTATGAACCAGCACTGACAGCTGAAGCATAACTCAGTCCATGGAGATGAGGAATGCTGTTGCTGCAGTTAATAAGCCAAATTATTCACTCTAAGATCAAAATAAAGTAAACCTTGTGATAAGTTTTTACAGCTTCCCACAGCATCATAATATGACCAACTTGTCAAATCTGGTTCTGCAGAGATGATAAGCTGTGAGACACGATGGGGAAGGGAAGCTTTCATTTTTCAGAAGAAATGGAAGGGAAAAAAACCTTTATCCTGCCCAATTATTCTCAGAGCCCTCCAGTTCCCTTGGCAAGAGGAGGCAGAATGTCTTTGGTCACATAGGACAGCAGAGTGAACGGCAGTCTGGGCTGCGGATTTGTGTGTTCTCCCCACAGTATCCCCCAGAGCGAACGCATGCAGCAAGCTTTTTGCCACATTGTTGATGACAGATGATCCCCAAAGTAGAAAGAATACCTTCAGAAACCACCTTCTCTGTCTCCTCCAGGAGGCACTCGTGAAGGATTCCACATGACAGGGAACATGTGCATGGCTTTAAGTCCGAGGCACTGCTTTCACACTAATTTTTACTTGTGAATTCCACTTCTCGTCCTCACCTTGGCCGAACAATTTAGGGTGGAGGGGATAGAAAAGGGTTGCATTGATTTCTTCTTTTTTCCTGTTTTCTAGGCATAAATAAATTTACTAAGAAGCTTAGAAATCCCTATGCCATCGACAATAATGAGCTGCTAGATTTCCTCTCCAGGGTACCATCTGATGTTCAAAAGGTAGGTAATGAGTGGCCACCACCACCAGTGGCAGCAGGCGGCTCCGAGAGCGGCTGGGTGCTCTGCTCGGGGAATAGGATGCCAGCACACTTTGGAATAAGAAAGCTAAGGGATCAGGGAAAATCCACAAAGGGAGGGGGAGAAGGGTGTTAGAAGAGATGGGAGCCCAAATCCTTTGTCAGAAGGCTAAAATGATTGCAGAAAAATTATCCTGGGAAAAAAAAGACTTACTTAAAGATGAACTGGAAAATCACCCAGCATGGTTACTGAACTGTGATGTCTGACACCTTTCTGCTTGGGTATTTGTATAGAGGGAAGAGAAAAATAGTCCTTTTGGTAGAGATAACCATCCAAAAGGATTTACTGAATTCTCCCTTTTCTCAAGATGAGGGTGGGGGGGTGAGGGAGAGGGGACATTATTTCTGTGACTGTCCTTGCTCTGTGTTTTGTTGGCTTTTTTTTAGGGGGTGAGGGAGAGGGGACATTATTTCTGTGACTGTGCTTGCTCTGTGTTTTGTTGGCTTTCTTTTTAGGGGGTGAAGGAGTGGGGACATTATTTCTGTGACTGTCCTTGCTCTGTGTTTTGTTGGCTTTTTTTTAGGGGGTGAGGGAGAGGGGACATTATTTCTGTGACTGTCCTTGCTCTGTGTTTTGTTGGCTTTTTTTTAGGGGGTGAGGGAGAGGGGACATTATTTCTGTGACTGTCCTTGCTCTGTGTTTTGTTGGCTTTTTTTTAGGGGGTGAGGGAGAGGGGACATTATTTCTGTGACTGTCCTTGCTCTGTGTTTTGTTGGCTTTTTTTTAGGGGGTGAGGGAGAGGGGACATTATTTCTGTGACTGTCCTTGCTCTGTGTTTTGTTGGCTTTTTTTTAGGGGGTGAGGGAGAGGGGACATTATTTCTGTGACTGTCCTTGCTCTGTGTTTTGTTGGCTTTTTTTTAGGGGGTGAGGGAGAGGGGACATTATTTCTGTGACTGTCCTTGCTCTGTGTTTTGTTGGCTTTTTTTTAGGGGGTGAGGGAGAGGGGACATTATTTCTGTGACTGTCCTTGTTCTGTGTTTTGGTGGCTTTTTTTTAGGGTGTGAGGGAGAGGGGACGTTATTTCTGTGACTGACCTTGCTCTGTGTTTTGTTGGGTTTTTTTTTAATCAGCTGTCCCCCCAAATTCTTTCTTGTCACCCACCTTGAGCTTCAGACTTCCCTTGGACAACTCTTTGCTCATCTTTCTCTTGAGACAAAGCCTTGAGCTGTGTATAAAATACCCTGTGGTTGATCAGACTGATCTTCAACCATTATGGAATTATAACTTTTAATCTAACCAGCACCTCTCCTCCCTCAATTTAAGTCAGGTCTTGTCTCTTCCCCTATTTCTTTTCACCAGCACCACTGTCTTCAGTAATCTCGCCTGTCTTCCTGGAAATTATTTCAACAGTCAGTCCTTTAGAGTGTCACGATCTGTTTATTTCTCTTGGAGAAAGGAAAGTAGTCTTGCTGAGTAACAAAGCCACACAATATAATGGATTCTTTCTTTTGTTTTAATCAACTGGAATCTGTGTCCTCAGGCCCTGATCCTGATGCCCTGGATCCCACTGACGTTGTACCTTCCCCAGTGCATCGTGGCACTTTCACAGGGAGGTGCTGCTCTCTGTGAAGGAGGGGATCGCAATCTTGCCTAGAGTGGTTTTGCTCTGTTGGAGACAGAAAAATAATTGCCCACATGCAGTGTTGAGGCAGCTGGTAGAAACAAGGTTGGGGAAGGCTTCTGGTGACCTTGCTTGCAAGAGGCCACCAGATTGGTTAGTGGCAGCACTAATAACTTGAGAGAAATCTCACCCTAGACTGGTGGAAAGAAAAAATGCCAAGCAGAAATGATCGTGGAGAGATTAAACTTTTGTCATTGCTCTTGCAGAGCACTCTGGATGTGCAGTGATGGTTTGCATATGCCCTTGTACTGTTTAGGTTTAAAGATAAGCTGCTTTCCTATTTATACTTTATTTAACATTTACATTTATAACATTTCCTTAAGTGGTTTCTATCATTTGGAGATGCTTTGAGCTCTCCGAGGAAAATGATAAGGACTTTCTAGAAGAGGGATTATAAAAGTTTCTACCATGGGACAAACCCTTGCAGCTTTCCACTAGTGCTAAAAATAGTAAGCCTGTGTGACAGCCACATGCTCTAGAGAAAAGACACCCATGGCAGCTCCAAAGCCCCTCTGCTTTGTTTTATGTGCTGTCAGTGCAGTATCATTTCACTGTGTTGCTGCAGCGAGTTAAAAGTTAACCTTGTTTGTGCATTAGATATTTAAAACCCTCACATGTCAGACAAAAGAGAGAGGAATGAAAAAGTTGCACCATGTTCTGGGCTCCTCAATTCGAGAGAGATGTTGAGATACTGGAAGGTGTCCAGAGAAGGGCAACAAAGCTGGTGAGGGGCCTGAAGCACAGCCCTGTGAGGAGAGGCTGAGAGAGCTGGGGGTGTGCAGCCTGGAGGAGAGGAGGCTCAGGGCAGAGCTCATTGCTGTCTACAACTACCTGAAGGGAGGCTATAGCTAGGTGGGGTTGGGCTCTTCTGCCAGGCAGCCAGCAACAGAACAAGGGCACACAGTCTCAAGTTGTGGCAGGGGAAGTCTAGGCTGGATGTTAGGAGGAAGTTGTTGGCAGAGAGAGTGATTGGCATTGGAATTGGCTGCCCAGGGAGGTGGTGGAGTCACCATTGTTGAAGCAAAGCCTGGATGAGGCACTTAGTTTCATGGTCTGGTTGATTGGCTAGGGCTGGGTGCTAGATTGGAGTGGATGATCTTGGAGGTCTCTTCCAACCTGGCTGATTCTATGATTTCAGTAGCACAGCAGAAAATTTAGAGGTTACACTGTCCTTGTCAGCTTAACCCTTATATTGCATATAAATTTGCTTTGAAAGGTGGAGGCAGCTTTGTCTGGGTCCCTGTTTGGGAACAATTAAGTATGTCAGCATCCCAAGGTCTGTGTACACTTTTAACAACTGAACTATCCTCTCCCTGTATATTGGGATCCACTTGAGTGGAAGCTCTTGAGAGATGTTTATTAAACTGTAAGTTTAATGCCAGAAGGATAAGAAAAACAGCTCCCAAAACAGAGCAAGCCCCAAAGATCTAGCCTGCCTTGCTGAAAGCAGGTAGAACCCCATGTACCTCATTAGAAAAAATCTGCTTTAAATATTTTTTGTTTCAAGAAATGATGCATGACTTCTCAAATCCTTCCTGCAATTAATCCCCCGTGTTCCTGTGTTTAGAAAATGATTCATTACTTTTGAACCTTCCTTAGTTTCCCTTGGTTTGTCCTTGGGGAGCCATTAGCACACACTGTAGTGAGCTAGAGTTACCTAACTGCAAACGTCATGTCTGTTTGTTTTTACAGGTGCAGCACGCTGAATTGAAACCATACAGCAGCTCCAGTCCCATTAGGAGGAAGCGGAGCGCGCTATAGGATGCAGCAGGATCTTGGAATGCAGCATCTCCCTCCATACCCCCTCCACGTGCACATCAGCTTCTGCCCTCCCCTTCTTGCTTCAGAACAACACTATAGTTACTGCCACAGACATTTTAATCTGGAAGATTCAGCGTTGTTTATTTCTGCTAAGCACCTCTCTCGGGTTGTCCTTTTGGGGTTGTCTCTCCCCACGGAGTTGTAACCCCCAGAAAAACCACAAACCCAGAGCAAGGTGGGATGTATGAATTAGTTTGTGGGGTGAGAAGGAGAGGGGAGGTGCAGCTGCACCTTTTTCCCTTCCCTTTGATTGCAGAGGCAAGGCTGGATGTGGCAGCGCTCCCTGGTTTATGTAGGAAGAGATAATTCCACTTGGTGTAGCAGATCAGCTGAGCTGATGCGAAGAGATGCTCTGAACCGGTTTTTAACATATCCAACAGATTTACATTAAGATATGAGAGCTATTCTTTTCTGAGCTAAATCACTGTGCCTAGAAAGGTTTAAGCTCTGAATTAGCAAGCCTTTGATACCCATCTTCTGTTCAAGCAGTGTACATTTGCAAAAGTTTTTTATCATAATTAGCAGAAAGAGCTGCGAGCTCCAACAGTATCTCAATATTTCACCCAGCACTTGTGAGTTTTTCTTTTCCCTGCTTCTTATTTTTTCCTTATTTTTATTCTTTCCCCTTATTTTTATTTTTTTTTTAAGCCCACCCTGTGGTTAACTCTTTGGATACTGGAATCATCAAAGATCCATTGCTGGCAATGGATGCATGAGAACCTTCTGCCGTGAAAGGATTAAGAGATTGTAGAAAAGCCTAAGTCACTGACCTGAAAAGACTCTGTTGACTTGCCTTTTATAATTCCATCTCATCAGATATTTTCAGCATAGCTGTTGTTTTCCTGTCTAAAGCCAGAGGGGTCAACACTACAGATCCAAGAGGAAAAAAAACCAACCACTTTATAGCCTTAAAGAAAGAAGTGATTGCGCAGAGAGCATGGTGCCCAAAGATGTGGCTTTGGTGCCCAAAGATGTGGCTTTGGTGCCCAAAGATGAGGCTTTGGTCCACCACTGATGTCTTGTTGGAGTCTTTCTTGGTGGTTCACAAGGAGAGGATCATAAAAGGGAGTCCTAGAGAAACTGAGCAATGAAGAGATAGAGGAAAGGAGCCCCATTTTCTGTTCTGAGGAGAACATAATTACTTGCTTACTTGCCAATCTTTGAGCTGATGCACTTTTGCTTAATACAATTCAGATAACCAAGATTATTGATGCCATTTGGGGAAACTGAAAGAAGCATTCATGAGCCTGCTTAGTTTTGGTGAGAGCATGGCCCTTTAGGGGCTGTAGGCTCTTGTGGGAGTGACTTGCCACCACCACATGTCATTGGTAGCATGAGAGATGGAGCTGCTTCTTGTGAAGCCCCACAAAAGGCCACCAAGATGCTGAGAGGGCTGGAGCAGCTCTCCTGTGAGGACAGGCTGCAAGAGTTGGGGCCCTTCGGCCTGAAGAAGAGAAGGCTTCAAGGAGACCTTGGAGTGGCCTTCTAGTATCTGAAGGGGACTTACAGGAAGGCTGGGGAGGGACTATTTAAAAGGTCTTGTATTGACAGGACAAAGAGTAATGGCTTTAAACTGGCAAAGGGGAGATGTTAGGAAGAAGTTCTTTACAGTGAGGGTGGTAAGACACTGGCACAGGTTGCCCAGGGAGGTTGTGGATGCTCCCTCCCTGGAGGCATTTAAGGCCAGGCTGGATGAGGCCTTGAGCAGCCTGCTCTAGTGGGAGGTGTCCCTGCCTATGGCAGGGGGTTGGAGCTGGATGATCCTTGAGGTCCCTTCCAACCTAAACCATTCTGTGATTCCCTGTCAGGAATCACCACTAAGCATCCTCTGGCCTAGTTCACAGTGCAAGCAACCCCTGAGAGACAGGTTTCTTTCTGACAAAAAGAAGACTTTGGGAGTCATACAATTAAGGGTATGCTACACAAAAGCTGGCTTAAGGATCGGTGATCCACATGGATTTGGCCATGTGGTTCAGTAATGAACGTTGTGGGCCTGTCACCTAACTCTGAAGTAGGTAAGCGAACACCAGAGTGTCTTCCAGTGGATTACCAGCCAGATCCAGTGCTTAGGGGCTTTTATTTTCAGTGCCAACCAGATCCTGGGCTGCAGCAGAAGAAGTCTGGCCTGCAGGTTGAGGGAGGTGATACTCCCCTTTACTCCACTCTGCTGAGACTCCACTTGGAGTACTGCATCCAGTTCTGGAGCCCCTGTGACAAGAGGGATGTGGAGGTGCTGGAGTGTGTCCAGAGAAGGGCCACAAGGATGCTCAGAGGGCTGCAGCAGCTCTGCTGTGAGCACAGACTGAAAGAGTTGGGGCTGTGCAGGCTGGAGAAGAGGAGGCTCCCAGGTGACCTTCTTGTGGCCTTCCAGGATCTGAAGGGGGCCTACGAAAAAGCTGGGGAGGGACTTTTTAGGCTGTCAGGGAGTGCCAGGACTGGGGGGAATGGAGCAAAGCTGGAGGTGGGGAGAGTCAGCCTGGATGTGAGGAGGAAGTTGTTCATCATGAGAGTGGTGAGAGCCTGGAATGGGTTGCCCAGGGAGGTGGTTGAGGCTCTATCCCTGGAGGTGTTTAAGGCCAGGCTGGCTGAGGCTGTGGGCAGCCTGCTCTAGGGTAAGGTGTCCCTGGGCATGGCAGGGGGCTTGGAACTGGCTGATCCTTGTGGTCCCTTCCAACCCTGACTGCTTCTATGATTCTAAGTTTATGTTTTCAAAGTGACAAGCCCCGCTGTGCCTTTGAATAAAGAGAGGCACATTTCCATAGACTTGATTGGATAAAGAATGTGTTTGGCTTCTGCAAAGCTGTGTGTAGCTGCAAATGGAAAGATAGGGAGAAAAGATTATCCTGGTTTAAAAAGCCACAGAAATGCCTCTTTGTGTGCATCTGTGCTCGCATGGCCCTGCCTGCACAGCGCTGGGTACATGTCTAATGTATTTACAGGTGAGTCTGGGAGGAGGGAGAAGTGGAGGAATACACAGATCTGAAAATAGAGGAATATACAGATTTGAAACCCTTGACAATGTGTCTGCAAAATGCCAAAGATTCTAAAGCTTATCATCTTGTGTCTGTTCTTCTTCATTGTGTATCTTTCCCAGCACGTCTCTCTGGCTGAGCCAGATCTCTGCATGATTTGATTTACTTCGAGTTAATGAAGCTGGTTGGAAAGAGCCTTGTAGGAATTACAAAATCTCCAGTAAATCTCCTTCTTGTACATACAATAGATGTCCCTGAACCCCTTTTGTTAAACCAGTTTCTCAATCTTCTGTGTAAACAATGCCTCATTGTCTCACTTCAAAGTATCATCTGGTTTACCATACTGTAGTCTTGTCATTTTGGAAGGACCAAAGTCAAACGTGTTTAAGCAAGGCATGTGAGATCTGATTGTTGATTTGAGTGAAAACATTCAACTGCAGGGAGAAAAAATGTTTATTTATTCAGAAGTTGGGATTGATACTTTGAAGAGTTGATTTCTTTTTTTTCTGGGTTTTTTTTTTTTCCCTATAGACTTTTCCACATGGAACTGATTTCTGTTCAGGGGACAGGGTGATGTTTTGTTTGTTTGGTTGGTTTTTTTTTCTGGGTATGTTTCAGTTGTTTGAGGGTTGTTTTTTTTTTTAATTTTATTAGTGTAGATATGTTGGATTTCAAAATCAGTTGTATTGGATTGTTATGCTGGAGACATACCAAATGAAAGGGGTTTGGATGGTCCAGTACCTATATATGTTGTAATGAGCTCTTTGTTTTGACAAATGCTGTTTGAAATGCAATAAACATTTGAAGTCAAGCTGATGCTTTTAGTTTATCTGCACTAGGAGATGTGTTTCCTGTTTGCAGCATTCACTCTGCTATAGTGCTTAGTCTCTGAACAGGTAAGCAAGGACATTGCTGTCTACAACTACCTGAAGGGAGGCTGTAGCCAGGTGGGGTTGGGCTCTTCTCCCATGCAACCAGCAATAGAACAAGGGGACACAGTCTCAAGCTGTGCTGGGAGAAGTATAGGCTGGGTGTTAGGAGGAAGTTGTTGGCAGAGAGGGTGATTGGCATTGGAATGGGCTGCCCAGGGAGGTGGTGGAGTTGCCATCCCTGGGGGTGTTGAAGAAAAGCCTGGATGAGGCACTTAGTGCCATGGTCTAGTTGACTGGCTAGGGCTGGGTGCTAGGTTGGACTGGATGATCTTGGAGGTCTCTTCCAACCTGGTTGATTCTATGATCTCTTGATAGTGCAACAACCAACACTGGAAGTTACTTGAAATGGAGACTGTGCTGCAGCAGGGGATGAGGTAAAGCCTTCCTCTACCTGCTACAACTGCTTAGTGGGATATCCTAGGAGGGAGGGTTATGTGCTGGATTGCAGGCTGCAGCTATCAAACCCTTAAACATGATCACAGGGCTGGAGCTGCTCTCCTATGAGGACAGACTGAGAGAGTTGGGATTGTTCAGTTTATAGAAGAGAAGGTTTCCTATTTGCAACATTCACTCTGCTATAGTAGTTGGTTTCTAAACAGGTAAGCAAGGACATCTCTTGATAGTGCAACAACCAGCACTGGAAGTTACTTGAAATGGAGACTGTGCTGCAGCAGGAGATGAGGTAAAGCCTTCCTCCACCTCCTACAACTGTTAAGTGGGATTTCCTAGGCCCTACCTAAAGGAGAGAGGGTTATGTGTATTGATTGCAGGCTGCAGCTATCTAATCCTTAAACATGATCACATGGCTGGAGCTGCTGTCCTGTGAGGACAGACTGAGAGAGTTGGGTTTGTTCAGTTTATAGAAGAGAAGGTTCTGAGGAGACCTTATTGTGGCCTCCCAGTATCTGAAGGAGACCTACAAGAAAGCTGAGAAGGGACTTCTTAGCGTGTCAGGTAGTGATAGGACTGGGGGATGGACCAAAACTAGAAGTGAGCAGATTCAGACTGGATGTTAGGAAGAAGTTCTAGCTGACTGGATAGGGCTGGGTGCTAGGTTGGACTGGATGATCTTGGAGGTCTCTTCCAACCTGGTTGATTCTATTCTATTCTACCATGAAGGTGATGAAACACTGGAACAGGTTGCCCAGGGAGGTGGTGGAAGCCTCATCTCTCGATGTTTTTAAGGCCAGGCTCTGGGCAACCTGATCTAGTGGAAAATGTCCCTGCCCATAGCAGGAGGGTTGGAACTGGATGATGCTTGAGGTCCCTTCCAACCCTGACAATTCTGTGGTTTGAGTTTTCAAAACAAGAATATTAGCTGATGCCTATCTCTGATGCTTTGCCCACATAAATTATCGAGTCTTATATTGCTAGTCTATTCAGTGTATAGCATGGAAATATTCAACTTACCTTTTTTAATCTAAATTAGTCATTTCAGGACAACAATGTGTAGTTGAAACTATCTAAGACCATAAAGCATACAGAACTTTAACTATGGGTCTTTTGGATGACTGTGGATAGCAGAATATGACTAAAGATGTCCCTGAACTGTACAGTGTGTAAATAAGTGGATGTGACACATGTGTGCAAATGCAATATGTGCTCATGTTTGCCCAAACAGAAGCTGCTGCTGCAGGTTGGTTTCTTGAATTATGATGAATAGGACTGAGGACTCTGCTCTCCTATGGATCACTGTCAGGAGAACTCAGTCACTGAAATGCAGCTTGTGGAAAGCAAGCAAACAGCTGAATAAAGCAGAGTCGGTGGAAATGTCAAGCACCTTTCCCTTTTTTCTGCTTGCAAAGGTCTGATTTGAACGAGAGGACACAGCCTCAGGCTGCGCCGGGGGAAGTTTAGGCTCGAGGTGAGGAGAAAGTTCTTCACTGAGAGAGTCATTGGACACTGGAATGGGCTGCCCAGGGAGGTGGTGGAGTCGCCGTCCCTGGAGCTGTTCAAGGCAGGATTGGACGTGGCACTTGGTGCCATGGTCTAGCCTTGAGCTCTGTGGTGAAGGGTTGGACTTGATGATCTGTGAGGTCTCTTCCAACCTTGGTGATACTGTGAGACTGTGGTACTGTGAACCTTCAGCCTCCCTCTGCTACCCCCTTGATGCTTTCCCAAGCCACTCACAAACAAGTGGAGAGCTCAAGCTCTGCACTGTGGATTTTGGAGCTCCCACCAGAGAGCACTGTCCAGCAGACCATCACCCTGCTGCACCCCCTTTGCCTGGCAAAGTGGACCCTGGAAATTAGGCTGGCTACTGGTAAGAGTGCTAACAGCTCTCTGAGTTAGGCAGTCCCACAAGAAAACTGAGACTTGCCCTTTCATTTCCTGTGCTCTACAGCTTGCTTCACTTGCTGATTTGGAGGACCTGATCCTGCAGGCATTGCCACAAAGTAGAACTGGAGTTCTTTCCCCATCAAACTGGTAGGTTCACACCAGGAAGGAATTTGGTGGCTCTGATGTGTGAAGAAAAGAAAAATACATTCTAGTCAAACTTTAACCTTTAGATTCTTCATCCTTTAAACTAAGCTGATAGACTGTTTGGGAAATGTTAGCTTTGACTGTTAGAGACTGTGGCATGTGTTAGAAGTGAATCCTGTTCTGACTCAATATTGTATGTGTGTTTTATCTGTAAAGCTACATGTGTCAGGGCCCTGGTGCTTCTACCCCTTCAAATCACACAGGGACACGATAAGGATATCTGCTCTTTAGCATCCTGTAAGTTAGCAACTCAGAAGGGAAGCTGAGATACTACAAATGATTGTTAATCTGCTCTATTGCAGATGGAGTCTTTTAATCATTCTCAAATTGGGGGGAAGTTAAAATTAAGTGAAATTCCATCATTTTGGGACAAAGCATCTGCCTGACACTTTATCAGTGGGGAAGACCCTCAGCAGCAACAGTAATTATACAGTTCAAAGAATGTGGGAGCAAAGGATATGTTTATGATCAATGTAAATATCCACAAGCATTTAGGAGGAACTTTGGAGCGAAAAAGCAGCCTCTTGAGATGATAGAAGTTTTAATCTGCTTTTCTCTGCTGGGCTTTGGTTCAAACCTCTGCAGCATTGCAAGAGAATTTAGAAGGTCGTTTTGTTTTGGATCCGAGAGGTGCTCTTCTGACATGAATCATGAATCTGAGCAGGAGGTGGCACTCGGGTCTCAGTGTGCTTGCAACAGCAGCAGCAGCAGCAGCACCTGGGCGGGCGTCAGTTCAAGTTCTCAGTGTGGCTTTAACCCCAGGGCTGGTGATTCTTGTTAAGTTTTACGTGAGGGAACGTTGCCAGTTGGTTCCTGCCTGTTGGGTTGAACACCTGCAATTTCCCTCTTGGCCGAGCAAGATGATGTGTCTCTTAGAGGAGAAGGAAGTAGGAGCTAGGAGACATGTTGGTATAAATGTTATTTGTACTGGTTATAGAATAGAATAGAATAGAATAGAATAGAATAGAATAGAATAGAATAGAATAGAATCAATCAGGTTGGAAGAGACCTCCAAGATCATCCAGGCCAACCTAGCACCCAGCCCTATCCAGTCAACCAGACCATGGCACTAAGTGCCCCATCCAGGCTTTTCCTGAACACCTCCAGGGGTGGTGACTCCACCACCTCCCTGGGCAGCCCATTCCAATGCCAATCACTCTCTCTGCCAACAGCTTCCTCCTAACATCCAGCCTATACTTCCCCCAGCACAGCTTCAGACTGCGTCCCCTTGTTCTGTTGCTGGTTGTCTGCGAGAAGAGACCAACCCCCACCTGGCTACAACCTCCCTTCAGATAGTTGTAGACAGCAACTGTTGTTCTAGTGCAGCCAGCCTTCTGGCTTCTGGAAGTCTTTGCAGGAGGAAGGTGGGAGAGGCTTGTAGGTTGGGCATATATGTATACCTGGATCTGTTTTTTTCAGGGCCAGCCATGGTCAGACTTAAATGGTCAACAGATTGTGCTTTGGATCGTTGGCTGCTGGAATGGCTCTACGAAGCCATGTGCTTCTATTAAGGACATGGAACTGTTGGAGCCTGTCCAGAGGAGGCCACAAAGATATCAGGGGGCTGCAGCAGCTCTGCTCTGAGGACAGGCTGAGAGAGTTGGGACTCTGCAGCCTGGGGAAGAGAAGGCTTTGAGGAGACCTCCTAGTAGCCTTCCAGGATCTGAAGGGGGCTACAGGAGGGCTGGGGAGGGACTATTGACAAGGTCTTGCAATGGCAGGATGAGGAGGAATGGGTTTGAACTGGCAGAGGAAAGATTTAAACTGGATGTGAGGAAGTTCTTTGCAGTGAGAGTAGAGAAACACTGGTGGAGGTTGTGGGTGCTCCTTCCCTGGATGTGTTCAGGATCAGGTTGAATGAGGCTTTCAGTGACCTGTTCTAGAGGGAGATGTCCCTGTCTATGGTGGGGGGTCGGAACTGGATGATCGTTGATGTCCTTTCCAACCTGAACCATTCTATGATTCTGTGATCCAGTGCATTTAAAAAGCAGCATTCAGCCCATGACAAAAAAAATAAGGCATTAGGCTTCAGTGGTTTGAGTAGATAGAAGGGTATGAGTGGAGAACTTGTGCTAGGAACTGCTTCCTCAGGGAACCTAGGAACTACTTTGCTGGGGATTTCTTCTCTGCACTTGGTTTGCTGTGATCAGACTTCTAGTAGATAAATGCAGATCTTTTCTTCTCTTGATCTTTGGTGAGTGACTTTTATGACTGGGAAGACTGCTAAATGTTTAACTGTCCTCTGCCAACTCAGATGATACAAACTAAGTGCACAGTGAACCTAAATTCTCCTAAAGGGATATGGAGATAAATGATGCTGGATCCAAAGTTGTTCAGGGACATGCAAAGTCTGCTCACCACCAGTATTGTTACAATGACTTCCAAGATGCTAGCAAACACTTCAGGTGCACCTTCAGTAGGGGTAAGTGAATAAAGGGGGGGGGGTTGTCTTGTTATCACTACCCTTTATTCCTACTCTCGGTGGTTTGTTTTGGTTTTGTTTGTTTTTTAAGGAGATCAAATGAAAAGCAAAATAAAAGACATTATTTTTTATGTCTTGAGCAAACACTTGCTGCTGCTTCTAGCTACTGTATGTGGAAGATGAGATTTGGCTGATCTTTGATCTCTCACTATCACATAGGGGAACTGCTTCTAAGGACTTGAAGTCTGTGGATAGCAAAACCACGTATTATTTGCTTGCTCGGTACTGCCAGCTCCCAGAGCAGGTGATGTATCTTCATTTTCAAGTGGAGATCCACAGTGGAAAGAGCTTCTGTTCCTACAGACCAGAAAAGCCTCTTAGTTTTGTTGACTTCTGTGCCAGGCTTTTTTTTCCTGCTTTGATCATGGTTGTCTGATTTCTCCTTCTGCCTGCCTGTGGCCAGCTCGCTCCGCAGAGTGTCTGGAGCCACACAGCAGCAGCAACCTTAGAAGAAGGGGTGGGGAGGGAGGTGAAGTCTCTCTCCATCTCTGGCAGTGGACGACTTTACTGAAAGTCAATGCCATTCCCTTGCATTTATCACTGCCACTCTTGCTCTGCATATTTTTGGTATTCACCATGCATTGTTAGCAGTGATTGTCATGTAATTAAATCACTGCTCATCACAAGAGCCTATTTTTATGCTGAGATAAGCATCAGAAGTCTGCTGCAGCGTCCCCCGGATCAATAAAGATGTTCCCTGTAGGATTACAAATAGTCTGGGGTTGTACAGGGCACTAGAATTAATTAGGAATGATTTCTCTTTTTCTTTCTTCTTTCAATACATTTTTAATTGTTTATCCATTTTCGATGGGCTTGTTTTTAACTCTGCAGTGATGGCCCAGATGCTTCTGTTCAGACCTTCAGAGTATGGTATGATGCCAATTTGGGCAACAACATTTGCTGTGAGCAGTCACTATTATCATCATCTTCCTGTAGTCATGTATGTGACTATTGCTTCAAAATATGCCTCCAAATTGAGACACTTGCATCTCAGGCTGTGCACTTGAGATTACAGTTAAATGGCTGTGTGAAGAGGCTGGACTTGAAGAGATCTGGGGTTGTTTAGCCTGGAGGAGGCTCAGGCCAGACCTCACTGCTCTCTACAACTACCTGAAGGGAGGCTGCAGCGAGGTGGAGTTAGTCTCTTCTGCCAGGCAACCAGCAACAGAACAAGGGGACACAGCCTCAAGTTGTGCCAGGACAGGTCTAGGCTGGATGTTAGGAGGAAATTGTTGGCAGAGAGAGTGATTGGCACTGGAATGGGCTGCCCAGAGAGGTGGTGGAGTCGCCATCCCTGGAGGTGTTGAAAAGCCTGGCTGGGGCACTTAGTGCCATGCTCTGGTTGATTGGCTAGGACTGGGTGCTGGGTTGGCCTGGGTGATCTTGGAGGTCTCTTCCAACCTGGTTGATTCGATGATTCTATGAATGTGTAACCTTCAGGTGCTGTCCTGAAGATTTTGGCATTTTGATTAGAAGACCAGAAGGCAAGTGGAGAAACTGGAGCTATTTACTGAGGAAGCATTTGCCCCAGGTTGCAGAACAAGTCTGTGGCAGAAAAAGGACCAACAGCCTGCACTGCTCTTGTATAGATGTTCCTCTTCTCAGCTGTCCACTTTCCTTCGTGGTGTTCTTACAGTTTTTTCTACTTATTTGCCAAATTGATTTTATCATCCTTCGTGGGGCACTGATCTAGCATTAGGAGCTGATACTCTTCCCTGCCTCCTGGGACTAGATGATGTTTCAAGGTCCCTTCCAGCCTCTACCCATAGGAAGGTCCAGGATGAGCGACAGCCTCATGTCGGAGTCCTGCTGAGAGGTTATGTGCAGACCCCAGAAAAGCTTCTTGACTCTCACTGTTTTCTGTAGAGGTAAAAGCAGGTAAAAGCTGCAATGGGTGGTGGAAGATAGGATTATTCAAAGAGCTCTTTAAAGACAGATTATTTGGAACAATCAATTAAGGTGTCTGTGTAGTCAAACTCTAAGCACAGCATTGAGCAAGTATGTTAATAGAGGCTGTGGGACCATCTGTGTGTGGCACAAGGGTGAGATAGGTGTTTCTGAAGAGTTTCTAGAACCAGAGTGGTGGTGTCCACAAATGGGTGAGTATAGAGAAAGTGAAGGTCTTAATTTTCACTGCCCTTCAGTCAAATTATAAAGTGCCATGTCTGTCTCTCCCTGTCAGTTTCAGCTCTCAGTCCTAGCTTAGCCTCTGCTAACAGAAAATCCAAGCTTGCTGCTTTTCCAGTTGTTTCCCTTCTTCCAAGGAAGTGGTTCCAAAGGGTTTCATTTGTTCTCTGAAGCTCTGCAGAGCTGCTGCTCCCTAGAACCAGCACCCAGGAATGCAGTGTACAACTACAGGATAGGACCACTCTTTCAGTAAGGAACTTTGTATGAATATCTGATCTAGACCTCTCCTGGTGCAACTTGAGGCCATTTCCTCCTGTCCTGTCTCTTGTGCCTTGGGAGGAAAGACCAATACCCATCTCACTCTCAGGTAGCTGTAGAGAGCAGTAAGGTCTCCCCTCAGCCTCCTCTTGTCCAGACTAAACAATCCCTGTTCCTTCACTCCTCATTACACTTGTCCTCCAGACCCTTTGCCAGCTTCACTGCCCTTCTCTGAACACGCTCCAGGTTTGCAATGTGGGGCCCAAAACTGAATCCAGTATTTGAGATGTGGCCTCACCAGTGCTGGCTACAGGGGCACTATCACTTCCCTGGTCCTGCTGACCTCACTACTCCTGATCCAGGCCAGGATACTGTTGGTCTTTGGACAATGCTACTGGCATGCTCAGAAAGAAAGGAGTCTGGAGACTGACTGGGGTGTCTGCAGTCTTTTCATTGCACTTGCACAGTGTTAGGCTTCTCTACATGGAATTTATGTCCAAATAGTTATTTCCCATTTTCTCACATGTTCAGCCTTTTCCACCATCACAGTGTGACTTGGATTAAGGTAATTCAGAACAGGAGACTCCTATAAAATATATGCTTACCCCAGAAATTTTTATAAGAAATAATTCTTCCCCGTTGCCAGCTCTTAAGGTGAGGGTTTTTGCCATTAGCTTTCCCCCTTCCCCCCCCCTTTTTTAAGGGTTATTATTAGAGTTCAAGTATGTATGAAAGAAGCTTAACCTTGTTATACATTTTGGTTGACTGCTGAATTTGGGAGATGGCTGGCATCGGTGCTACAGCAGAATGCAAGATGTTATGGAAAAGTGCATTTTTGAGCCCAAAGCAGGAAGTATACAGAGGTTTTCAATGGGTATCACAGAATGTCAGGGCTTGGAGCTTCAGAGTTCATTAAGTCCAACACCACCCCCCCTCACGCCACCCCCCCCTGCCAAAGTGAGATCACACAGGAACACATCCAGGTGGGTTTTGAAAGTCTGCAGTGAAGGAGACTCCACAACCTCTCTGGGCAGCCTGTTCCAGTGCTTTGGCACCCTGACCCTAAAGAAGTGTCTCCTCGTGTTGAGATGGAATCTTCTGTGTTCCATCTTCATAGAATCAGCCAGGTTGGAAGAGATCCAGATCTCCAAGATCATCCAGTTTAATCTATCTTGTACCCATTTGTTCCTTGTCCTATCACTGGGCACCACTGAAAAGAGCCTGGCACCCTCATCTTGACACCCATCCCTCATGTATTTATAGACATTGATTAGGTCCCCTCTCAGCCTTCTCTTCTCCAGGCTAAACAGCCCCAGGGCTCTCAGTCTTTCTTCATAGCAGAGATGTTCCAGTCCCACAATCATCCCCATAGCTCTCTGTTGGACTCCTTCCAGCAGATCCCTGTCTCTCTTGAATTGGGGAGCCCAAAACTGGGCACACTATTCCAAGTGTGGCATCACCAAGGCAGGATAAAGGGGGAAAAGAACACCCTTAGACCAGGCTTAAACTAAATAGGCACCCTCCCAATCTTGATGAGGTCAGTGGAAGTCTCCTGTTGTTCTGATACCAGCCCTGGACGGCGCTGCTGGGTAGCCTCCTCTGTGGCAGCTGTGTGCTTTCCTCATAGCTAATGCACAAATTGCCCATGAATCATGTGTACAAACGTGTCTGGTGTGGTGCTAATTTACTGGCAAGCTCTGGGCACACAGATCGAACACGCTGCCCAGGGAAACTTCAGCTGTGCCCAGCAACCAGCTCAGAGGCTTGAATTCTGTGCAGTGTGTCAGGGATAGCTGATGGATGAGCTCAGCTTTCCCTTCACACGTGTTTAGACATCTCCAGCCAGGCCAGGATTTGCCAGCTGACCACAGTGGGGAAGGGATCAGAAATATTTGTGTACAAATAACCCCTCCACACCCCTAAAAACATATCTGGTTTGTGCATGGGTGTTACAAACTCCTTGCTCAGGGCTACAGGACATGGATGGGCATTATCTGTCCTGTGTTCCAGCTGGGTTTATTTTGGGGTGACCAGAAAGGAAATTCCAGCATAGAACATTTGTTTTGTGTTGCCCCTGATGTGAAAGAAAGAAGAATACCTGGCCATTTGGAAGGGTTTGAACTCTTAACATGAGGCTCAGGGAGATGGATGAACGGTCAGAGGGGAGGTGAAGGTGGGGTCAGAGGTCCCCCAGCATAACTCATCGGTGCGAGAAGTGCCTATCTCCCAGTGAAAGTCTGAGAGCTGCCTGGCAGCAGCGTGACCTGTAGCAGGCAATCCATCAGGAGGGTTTCCCGTCTGACTAAGCAGATGCCTGCACAATCCTCTCCCCTATCTCCGCAGGCGCGCTCCACGTCCCCGCGCGCTGGAATAAATCTTGGCGCTCTCCCTTCCCGCAGGCGTTTCAGGTTCAGCCTTGGCTGCCTGCATCCTGCGTGGTTTTGTTCAGCAGAGTCCTTGCAAACAGCCCATCTCCTCTTCCCTTTCCGCTTCCCCTTCCTCCTCCTCCCATCCCACCGCAATCACTGCTGCCCAGACCCATCCTTCACTCGCGCAAAAGTGATTTCTGTTTATGGAGCAGCTGGCAGCAGCACGGCTCGAGCGCTGAGCGATGACTAAGAAACAAGCCCACTTTTCCCTTAGCTGTCAGGAGCTTTTAGAAATAACACCCTCCTCTGAGGAAGTCAGAATAGCAACAGGAAAATAAGTAAAACCTATTATAAAACAGTTGTCCAAGAACTTAGGCACGGCGCGGGGTAGAGATCAATATGCTGTGAAGGTTAAATCTATTTTCACACTGTGTTCTATTTCACAGTTTAATGGTGTTTTAATGTGTCTGTCACTGAGCCCCCTTCATGTTACGCAGGTAGAGGCTTTACAAAGGAGAAATAACGTTGGCTTTACAAGCTTCACAGTAACATCTTATTTACCAGCTGAGATCTGACGCTTTCCTCTCTGGATATACGCCAGGGCTTGACTATCTTATTCTATTTTTCAGAAGGCATAACGTGGTGGTGCATTTACAATAATTTTCAGATGGCTTTTGGGGAATGCCTGTAGGGAGGGGAGCAGCAGGAGCATGTGTGTGCCTGTGTGGAAGGGACAGAAATATCTAGTGCTGTTTATACGAGTCTTGAGTAGAGGAGGATGTGCAGAATCCCCAAGCTTGACTTTGCCTCGCGTTAGAAAATGGTATCGTTGAACACCTGAGTTCAAAGCGGCTGGCGCTGGTGTGTTGCATGGGGCTCGGGGGCAGCAGGGAGGACAAAGCCAGGGGACAAAGAGGAGTGGTCACAGCTCAAAAGATTTGGAGAGAAGGTGACTTAGAAAGGAAGCTAATGGCAGACTGTGCCGGTGGAAAAGATGGGAGTGAAAGAGAGAGAGGGAGCAGAAGCAAAGAAAGAGCGGTACAAAATCCAGGGGCGGCGCAGTGCTGAGGCCTGCTCTGCTCTCAGTGTTTGTGGTGAGGCAGTTTATATCCCCACAGCTCGTCTAGGAAGACAAAGGAAAAATACCTGTTCTGCTCCAATTCTCACTCTTGAGCTTCAGCTAGGGAAGAAAGAGGCCAAGTCACCCTAATCAAAGCATACTGCTGGCTCAGGGCTTCAGTGGTGTGGCTGGGTGTGCAAATGTTGTGTGTGGATGTGCTGACCTGCTTGATGAGGATGCTTTGAGGAACCTCCCACTGCTGGCAGCTGAGCCTGCACCTGGACACAGCCTTTGGCCATTTACATCTGCCTGCAGTGAGCCAGGGCTCTGCACAGCTCCATTTCTCACACTGACAAGGCTGGGTAAAGCCACAGTGGAGGAGCTCCTCTGCTTTTGCCACAAATTAATCTGAGTGCCTGTGTTATCCGGAGGGACTTCCTCCAGACATGCTCAGCTCATAATTGATGTGTGGAGTCAGGGGAGGACAACCTGCTTATGCCAGTGGCTTCTCTTGCATGATCTCTCTCTCCCATCTTTGCCCTCAGCAGCTCCCTGACATAGCTGGGAGTGCTCTCTGCTTTGCAGCTGTGTTGCCTTCCCACCTCTTCCATCTTTTGCTCCCTCAGTTGCTCTTCCTTTGTCTCGGAGCCAAATGACTTAACACTGTGCAGCCTCTTGGGAGGGACAGGCAGTAGGAAGGGAATGCATCACAGAAGGAGATGCAAGATTAAGTCTTCTTAGGATCTGCTTGTTAAAACCCTCAAGCTTCCCTTCTGCCAGGGTGATGTGCCTTTGCTCCGTCAGGGTCTGCTGAGGGCTGGTGCTTGCCAGAGTGTGAGTTTCTGGAGTTGCAGAGCATTGGCTTGCCTTAATCTGCATATTCCACTGGAGCAGAAATGTCTGCAATGTGTGTTTTGGCATTGGTGCACTGCATGCTCTGAGTTAATCTCTTCCCCCCCTTCCATTTTCCATTGTTGGAACGACAGTCTTCTTCTGGATACAGAGTGCAAGCAGCCCTGTATTCTAGGGCCAAAACAGACTCTCTGCTAGTGTATTTTCCATCCTTCACAAGGTAAAACACCAGCACTGAGGGCAGCTGACCCCTGCTGGGAGGCCATTGTCTGGAAATCCAAGAACTGACTTAATGAGGCAAAACTTTGTCTCAAGCAATACTGGTGAGAACCCAATTTGCATCCTTTGGAGCTGGGGGATCAAAGGGTTTGGGCCTCTGAGTGAGTGGCTTACCTTTGGAGGAATGCAACAGCTCCCTCCCCATCCACTGCTGCCACCAAAGTGCAGCCTGTGGCATGAAAACATCAGGAACCTTGTGGAGTGCAAACCATAGCATCGTAGGACTTGCTTTAGCCACTCCTGAATGTGGCTGAAGATGAGCCAGCAGTGTGCCCAGGTGGCCAAGAGAGCCAATGGCATCCTGGCCTGTATCAGGAACAGTGTGGCCAGCAGGACAAGGGAGGTTATTCTGCCCTTGTACTCAACACTGGTCAGGCTACACCTTGAGCACTGTGTCCAGTTCTGGGCTCCTCAATTCAAGAGAGATGTTGAGGTGCTGGAAGGTGTCCAGAGAAGGGCAGCAAGGCTGGGGAGGGGCCTGGAGCACAGCCCTGTGAGGAGAGGCTGAGGGAGCTGGGGGTGTGCAGCCTGCAGAAGAGGAGGCTCAGGGCAGACCTCATTGCTGTCTACAACTACCTGAAGGGAGGCTGTAGCCAGGTGGGGTTGGTCTCTTCTGCCAGGCAACCAGCAACAGAACAAGGGGACACAGCCTCAAGTTGTGCCAGGGGAGGTCTAGGCTGGATGTTAGGAGGAAGTTGTTGGCAGAGAGAGTGATTGGCATCGGAATGGGCTGCCCAGGGAGGTGGTGGAGTCGCCGTCCCTGGAGGTGTTGAAGCAAAGCCTGGCTGGGGCACTTAGTGCCATGGTCTGGTTGATTGGCCAGGGCTGGGTGCCAGGTTGGACTGGATGATCTTGGAGGTCTTTTCCAACCTGGCTGATTCTATGATTCTATGATCCTTTCCAAATGGATGGAAGCCTCTGAGAAGGTCAGTGCTAGAGACACAAAACTTTGAAGACCCAGACTCCAAAGGAGCTGCCAAAGAAGATTCAGCCTGTTTTTTCTGACCCAGTTTTGCAAGTCCAAAACAGTCAAGGAAGGATGTCACCCAACACCCCTTGTTTAAAATCTGTAACACATTTACATCTGGCCATGTGCAAAATGTTACCCCAAACCATGTTTCTGCTCTTTAACAAAGCCTGGAATTCAAATCTTGTGTCTTTGGGGTTTGTTTTATATTTGTTGAGGTTGGAGGAGGGTGAGTTCAGTTGCCTTTACTTTTATTTTAAGGGCTATTTCTCCTACTTCAAGTAACTAAAGATTTGAATTGCAAGCTTGGATGGACACATTGATGAACACTCACCCAAGTGAGGCCACCTCTCTGAAAACAGCACTGGCTGCTTGTGGCCCTAATAGTTAGGGTGCAGCTTTGTGCAAGTTTGACTCCTTCATGCTGGAGTTACAGATGAAACTGAAAATTTGAGAAAGCTGCCTCATCAAATGGCTTTGAAGTTTAATGCCAGCTTTTAGAAGTGAAACTTGAATGCTTCTGGCAATTCATGGCCATGTGCCTTGTATTAGGCATTGGAGTTTTGGAAAAGTGACAAAAGCACCACTAAAGCAGATTGTCCCAGTCTTGTAAATTGACTTCCCTGCTTTTTAGAGGAGACCTAGGGGGAAAAAAAAGTTTGGATTTTGTCACAGTAAGAAAAAAAAACATATATTAAAAAAACAGTGTGGAGTATTAGTGCATTAATTCATGCACTACTAGAGCCTGTTTCAAACCTCAGGTTTGTTGTGAGTTTCCTCCTGAAATATAAAAATGATTAATCATAAATTCAAACAGGTTGGAAGAGACCTCCGAGATCATTGAACCTATTGCCCAGCCCTATGCAATCAACCAGACCATGGCACTAAGTGCCTCATCCAGGCTTTTCTTAAACACCTCCAGGGATGGTGACTCCACCACCTCCCTGGGCAGCCCATTCCAATGCCAATCACTCTCTGCCAACAACTTCCTCCTAACATCCAGCCTAGACCTTCCCTGGCACAACTTGAGACTGTGTCCCCTTGTTCTGTTGCTGCTTGCCTGGGAGAAGAGACCAACTCCCATCTGGCTACAGCCTCTCTTCAGGTAGTTGTAGACAGCAATGAGCTCTGCCCTTAGCCTCCTCTTCTGCAGGCTAAATAACCCCAGCTCCCTCAGGGTTTGTGTTTCAGGCCACATCCATGGGCAGTCATTCCAACAAACCTTTTCTTTTAGACCTGCCTTTTCTACAGCCTCACCATTAGGGTTTTTTTTTTTGTCCCCCAGATTCTGTCTTCAGATCAAGCCAAGACTTCACTGTCTGGTGGTCTCACATGTGGCATGGTAAGGCAAAAGTGAACAGTTTGTGCCTGGGAGTGTGTGGACCTTGCTTTGGCTGAAGCAATTTTCACCCTTCAGGTGAGTGTCTTGTGCAATGTTCTGTGTGGGTGATAGATGGGAAACATCTTATTTTCATTCCCTACTTTTATTCTTTTTGGTTTGCTTCAGAACTTGGTAATGGCTGAAAAACAGCAGGTAGGGAAAGAGGCACATCTCTTGAGTAGTATGAGGAGGGTTTTAAGCATCACTGAAGTCAAAGGCAAGGATGGGCCAATCTCAGAGAAGTCCCCAGCAAACCTTCAAATGGCCAGCAGGAATTAAACTGATCATCTCTTCCAATGTGCAGCCCTGCTTGTGTGTAATTTTGCTCATTGGCATTGTCATTAGTATTGAGAGGGGATTATTGTCTTTGATATTAGGAGGGGAAGTCCCACTGGTAGGAGAAGCATTAGTAGACCAGGTAAGATGAGAGGTGTGGAGAAAGCTATCATCTTTTATTTGACAAACTAATCTCGACTGTGTGCAGCAAAACAAGCTTACAGGTGTTCAAGTCCACTGTCAGAAGTCAGGCAGGACACTGGCTTTCTGGTTGCAGCTCTCCAACTCAGCCCTGAGCATGTGTGAACCTGCCTTAGGGGACAAAACCACTACCAGAAGCTGCAGGTCTCTTTCAGTGGGCCTTTCTACTGGAAAGCATTTCTTTTCTTCCATGAAACTCTTTAGGAATGAGGAATTATTCACAGCTGCTGGATGTATGAGCTGAGCACAGCACCAGCACACACACTGTCTAGCCTAAACATGAAGCTGACTTTGACTCTTGACTTTGTTTCTTAGCAAAGTGGCCATGTGTACTCCCAGCAGGACTTCTGGAGAGAAACACTGTCCACTCTCTTCTGGCCCACTCTAATCAGCAGCAGTGTGGCCAGTAGGACGAGGGAGGTTATTCTTCCCTTGTACTCAACACTGGTCAGACCACACCTTGAGTGCTGTGTCCGGTTCTGGGCTCCTCAATTCAAGAGAGATGTTGAGGTGCTGGAGGGTGTCCAGAGAAGGGCAACAAAGCTGGTGAAGGGCTTGGAACACAAACCCTATGAGGAGAGGCTGAGGGAGCTGGGGGTGTGCAGCCTGGAGAAGAGGAGGCTCAGGGGTAACCTCATTGCTGTCTGCAAGTTGTAGCCAGGTGGGGTTGGGCTCTTCTGCCAGGCAACCAGCAACAGAACAAGGGGGCACAGCCTCAAGTTGAGGCAGGGGAGGTCTAGGCTGGATGTTAGGAGGAAGTTGTTGGCAGAGAGAGTGATTGGCATTGGAATGGGCTGCCCAGGGAGGTGGTGGAGTTGTCATCCCTGGAGGTGTTCAAGAGAAGACTTAGTGCCATGGTCTGGTTGACTGGATAGGGCTGGATGCTAGGTTGGACTGGATGATCTTGGAGGTCTCTTCCAACCTGGTTGATTCTGTTCTAATCTGCATTTCTAATGCAGGCAATTCACAAGTCCTCTTATCAGTCACATGCAAAGAGCAAATAATAAAGCAATGAGAAAGCAGCAATTTGCAATGCAACCTTTGTTTCAGAATTCCTCCTTTCATCTCTCTCCTATATAAATGTGCAGTGCAGATAGCACAAAGGATGCCTTGACAGTGGCACTCACTGCTGCAGAGGGTCCTGGCACTTTTTTTTTTGGCTGTTCTGATCTGCTTTTTTATCTTCATTCTCCATCTCTAAGGAGTTACCCACTGAGACACTGAGTGTTTGATCAGAAATGGCTCTGAGTGCTTCTAGAGCCTACTGATTTAGGTGGGATTTGGGGGGGGATCTGCCACTTCAACTTGGCATTTATTCTGCTTTCCTCTCCTAGCCCTCCATGACTGGTTCAGCTGCTCAGTTGATCACAAGACGTCAGGAGTTGGAAGGGATCGAAAGAGATCATCCAGTCCAAACCCCCTGCCAGAGCAGGACCATACAATCTAGCTCAAGTCACGCAGGAACACATCCAGACAGGCCTTGGAAGACTCCAGAGAAGGAGGCTCCACAACCTCTCTGGGAAGCCTGTGCCAGTGCTCTGAGACCCTTACAGTAAAGAAGTTCCCCTTTGTCTTGAGGTGGAACCTCCTGTGCTGCAATTTACATTCATTGCTCCTTGTCCATTGCACAACCATGTTCAAAACCAGAGATTCCTGGATTGCTCACTTGTGAAGTTTCCAGTCTTTGGTATCTCTTATCTCTTTTGGAAGGAGAGATGGATTTGGAAGCTTGAGCCTCACTTAGAAACTGATCTTTCACCTACCTTGGCACCCTTCTTGGTTTTGCTTATCCCATCAGTTTTCTATGACTTTGGTCTTTCCAGACAGAATACCATGCTCTTGCCTCACTTAGAAGTTGATCTCCTTTCACCTACCTTGGCACCCTTCTTGGTTTTGCTTATCCTATCAGTTTTCTATGACTTTGGTCTTTCCAAACAAAATATCATGCTCTTGCCTCACTTAGAAGCTGATCTTATCATAGAATCATAGAATGGTTTAGGTTGGAAGGGACCTCAAGGATCATCCAGCTCCAACCCCCTGCCATAGGCAGGGACACCTCCCACTAGAGCAGGCTGCTCAAGGCCTCATCCAGCCTGGCCTTAAACACCTCCAGGGAGGAAGCAGCCACAACCTCCCTGGGCAACCTGTGCCAGTGCCTTACCACCCTCACTGTAAAGAACTTCCTCCTAACATCCAGTCTAAATCTCCCCTCTGCCAGCTTAAACCCATTCCCCCTCGTCCTAACATTACTAGACCGTGTAAAGAGTCCCTCCCCAGCTTTCCTGTAGGCTCCCTTCAGATACTGGAAAGCCACTATAAGGTCTCCTTGAAGCCTTCTCTTCTCCAGGCTGCAGAGCCCCAACTCTCTCAGCCTGTCCTCATAATTCTTTCACCCACCTTGCTACCTTTCTTGATTTTTGGTTATCCCATCAGTTTTCTATGACTTTGGTCTTTCCAGACAAAATATCATGCTCATGCCTCACTTAGAAGCTGATCTTCTTTCACCCACCTTGCTACCCTTCTTGTTTGCCATCTCAGCAGCTATGACTTTAGTGTTCCCTGATGAGGTACCAAGCTCTTGGTGAAGCCCCAGGCTGGGTGAGAATACCATGCAATCTGTCCCATTGATTAGATTGATTACGTCTGATTGGAGAACTGCTCAGAAGATGGGAGGAAATGGAGTAGAAACCAAAGTATGAATTATCAAGGGAAAGATTAAACAGACCTCCCTAGGGTGCAAGTGGCTGCTTATTCCTCTGAGAGTTTATCAAAAGAAGCTGCTTTGGGCCAAAATTTAGTTTAATTGGAAAGGAGTCTCCGATGGCATTGTGCTTTTTACTCTTTTTCAATTTTCAGTACAGGGAAATGCTTTGAGGGGATTAAACATCACATTTCATCAAGTTGCCTATGGAAAGTGAGGCTCTCTTTTCACATGTAATGCAAACTGGAAGTAAATGTCATTTTCTTTTTTTTTTTTTTTTCAGAGTTGTTTCCAGTGCTGAGAAAACAGAAGCCTTCAAAGTGCATTGGCAGAGGAGCACTCTGAGACACCACAACCTCCTTGTGCATCCATCTGTTGGAGTAAGAGTTCGTTTCAAGGTTTGGCTTAGCTCTTGAGATTTCTGCTGGTGGTGTTGACGAAGGCACAACCTGCAAAACTAGATCATGGTTTCACTCCATGGAGCATTTGTTCTATGACAAATGTTTCTCCATCCCCACTCCTCAGTCCTGCTCCAGCACACAGTCAAATGTAGCATATCCCCAGTGATCAGAACTTGTGACAGGTTTGTCTAAATCAGAGAATCAGAGAAACAAGCAGGTTGGAAGAGACCTCCAAGCTCATCCAGTCCAACCTAGCACCCAGCTCTGTTCAGTCAACCAGACCATGGCACTAAGTGCCTCATCCAGGCTTTGCTTCAACACCTCCAGGGACAGCAACTCCACCACCTCCCTGGGCAGCCCATTCCAATGCCAATCACTCTCTCTGCCAACAGCTTCCTCCTAACATCCAGCCTAGACCTGCCCTGGCACAACTTGAGACTGTGTCCCCTTGTCCTGTTGCTGGTTGCCTGGCAGAAGAGACCAACCCCACCTGACTACAACCTCCCTTCAGGTAGTTGTAGACAGCAATGAGGTCTGCCCTGAGCCTCCTCTTCTGCAGGCTGCACACCCCCAGCTCCCTCAGCCTCTCCTCACAGGGCTGTGCTCCAGGCCCCTCACCAGCTTCATTGCTCTTCTCTGGACACCTTCCAGCACCTCAACATCTCTCTTGAGTTGAGGAGCCCAGAACTGGACACAGTGCTCAAGGTGTGGCATGAGCAGTGCTGGGTACAGGGGCAGAATAACCTCCCTTGTCCTGCTGGCCACACTGTTCCTGATCCAGGCCAGCATGCCATTGGCCACCTGGGCACACTGCTGGCTTATGTTCAGCTACTCTCTACCAGCACTTTCAGGTCCTTTTCTGCCTGGCTGCTCTTCAGCCACTCTGTCCTCAGCCTGTAGTGCTGTTAGGGGTTGCTGTGGCCAAAGTGTAGAACCCTACACTTGTTCTTATTCAGTCTCATCCCATTGGCCTCTGCCCACCCATCCAGCCTGTCCAGGTCCCTCTGCAGTGCTCTCCTACCCTCCATCATGGAGTTCTTTTTTAAAAAAGGCAAAAAATTTAAAGCTGTGTGAAGCTGTTTTTAGGCTCCCTCTCTCTACTGAACCTGTAGCAGTCCCTTCATTTTTTTTTCCCTATGGTTTGTCCACTGCTCTCATACAAAAATATTCATACTGGCTTTTTCTGGATGGTGTTTTTTGGGTTTGTTTTGCTTTAGGAAGCCACTGCTGAAAAAAAAAAAATAATTAAAGAAATCAAAATATCTTAAGACTTCTGATATAGAACCACAAGACTTGGCAAGACTTCATGTTCCCTCAAACGTAGCATCTCCTTCTCCTGCACAGGTTTTATCAGATTTCTCTTGCTTGAGGGAGCAGCCTGGACCTTCCTTTTTTTGCTGAGCATAATGCAGAAAAAAAGAAGAGATGAACAGTGGGAGAATTGCTGCAGTTGGGAAACCTAATTTTATCTCAGTTCATCAGTGAATCAATGCTGGGTGGATGGAGGATCTCACTCTTGAGACCAGGTCTGGCAAAGCTGGAAAGGCTAGATGGGGAAAAGCTGACATTGGGATGTGTGATCTGAGAGTTCTTCTCCATGAAGAGACAGGAAGCATAACTGGATGGAAGTCCTCCAAAAACGAGGTAAATAATCTGTGAGGTGTTTCATTTTTGTCCTGTTTGGGCTGATTTGTCTCTTCACCATTGATTTGCTCTACCCATGCTTCCTCTTTCTGGGCTTCTCAAATCAAGTTCTGGGCTCCTCAATTCAAGAGAGGTGTTGAGATACTGCAATGTATCCAGAGAAGGACGATGAAGCTGATGAGAGGCCTGCAACACAGCCCTGTGAGGAGAGGCTGAGGGAGCTGGGGGTGTGCAGCCTGCAGAAGAGGAGGCTCAGAGCAGACCTCATTGCTGTCTACAACTACCTGAAGGGAGGCTGTAGCCAGGTGGGGTTGGTCTCCTGCCAGGCAACCAGCAACAGAACAAGGGGACACAGTCTCAAGTTGTGCCAGGGCAGGTCTAGGCTGGATGTTAGGAGGAAGTTGTTGGCAGAGAGAGTGATTGGCATTGGAATGGGCTGCCCAGGGAGGGGGTGGAGTCACCATCCCTGGAGGTGTTGGAGCAAAGCCTGGATGAGACATTTAGTGCCATGGTCTGGTTGATTGAACATAGCCAGGTGCTAGGTTGGACTGGATGATCTTGAAGGTCTCTTCCGAGCTGGCTGATTCTATGATTCTTTTCTGTTGGACCCACGGTGTGACATGCACATCACTGTGTGTACCTTTCACCGTTACTGCTACCTCTGGCCTTTGCCTCTGCAGCTTGCAGAACCATTTGGTAAACAGGATGAGAGACAGATCCATGTCAGTCACTCCTCACTCTGTACCTCTTTCCTTGGGTTCAAATTCAGCAGGGTATGTTTCACAGCCTGGAAGACACGGAACACAACTAGGGCTGCGGTACGCAACAGGTTTGAGAAGGAAGGGAGATACTTTGGGGATTGGACTACAGATGACCTTTAAAGGTCCCTTCTAGCCCAAGCTACCCTGTGATTACTTTATACTGCTGTTATCAGTGAAAATAGGATCTGTAGGACCAGTGATAGAAACCCCCAAGATTAAATACAAATAGGAAAGAGAAGAGGTGATTCGTTTTTTTTTGTTAGCTGCGGAGGAATAAATGATACAGCCACATGTGTGCATCACAGATAATCCCAGCCTGTGATAGCCAGCTTTTAGTTTTGATAGAATCTTAGAATAACAGCATGTCAAATGAGAATTTCCTGCTTCTCCCAGTCCTTGCAGAGGCCCAAAGCAAGACATCCCCACCTGTGACCCTTGGGCTAGGAAGATCAGAAGTGAGCGAGTCTCACCGTCTTGTGCGTAGAGCAGTGACAATCCAATGCCCTTGCCCATGGCAGGCTGGGAAAACGAAGGCGTGGGGGTAAAGTGCTTGGAGATCCTCAGATTGGGAAAGGTCAGGAGAGCTCTTTCAGGAGCTCCCAGCACCAAGGGGGAAAAATAAATCACACAAAGCTTAAATAGGAAACCGCAGCTGCTGTCAGATTAAATCTGTTACAAGTGCATTCCACTGCCTCGCTGAACAGTGTTTTATTTCACACCTCCAAATGTGAGGCCCTGTGCCACGGACTTGCTCCTTTTTCCCCCTATTCCCCCTAGATGACTTAACAAGCTGAAAGTGCAGCTGGAAATTAATGCTTCCTGTCCTTTTAAATAATGTGACATTGAAATCCCCCTATTTAACGCCTTGGCATTTAACATCCCACAATATTTCAGTTACTTTGCACTGGTTGGGGTGCAGAAGTGTTATTGCAGCTGTGCTGAAATTCTGACAAAGAGGTGCATTTCTCTCTTCTTTCTTCTATTTTTGCCTCCTTCCCCCCCCCCCCCCCCCACTATGTCCCACCATAATTGCTTTTTGCTGCATCTCTGAACCGTAACCATGGCGATCCGCCACATTCATCAGAGGACCCTCTTGTTGTTTTGCTTCTCTGAATGTAAGAAGGGGGAAAATATATTAAAAATAGAAAGAAAGAGAGAGAGGGAAAGAGAGAAAGACAAAGAAAGAGAGAGAGAGAGAAAGACAGAGAAAGAGAAAGACAGAGAGAGAAAGAAAGAAAGAGAGAGAGAGAGAGAAAGAAAGAAAGAAAGAGAGAAAGAAAGAAAGAGAGAAAGAAAGAGAGAAAGAAAGAAAGAGAGAAAGAAAGAGAGAAAGAGAGAAAGAAAGAGAGAAAGAGAGAAAGAAAGAGAGAAAGAAAGAAAGAAAGAAAGAAAGAAAGAAAGAAAGAAAGGAAGGAAGGAAGGAGGGCAGGAAGGGAGAAAGAAAAGGGAAGAGAGAAAGAAAGGAAGGGAAGGAAGGAAGAGAAAGGAAGGAAGAGAAAGGGAGGAAGGAAGAAAGAAAGAAAAAGAAAGGAAGAGGGGAAGGAAGGAAGGAAGAGAAAGGGGGGAAGGAAGAGATGGAGAAAGGAAGAAAGAAAGAAAGATTGAGAGGAAGGAAGGAAGAGAAAGGGAGAAAGGAAGGAAGGAAGGAAGAAGGAAAGAGAGAGAGAAAGGAAGAGAGGAAGGAAGGAAGAGAAAGGAAGGAAGAAAGAAAGAGAGAAAGGAAGAGAGCAAGGAAGGAAGAGAAAGGGAGAAAGGAAGGAAAAAAGAAAGAGAGGAAGAAAGAGAAGGGGAGAAAGGAAGGAAGGGAGAAGGAGAAAGGAAGAGAGGAAGGAAGAGAGAAAGGAAGAAAGGGAAGGAAGGAAGGAAGGAAGAAAGAAAGAGAAAGAGAGAAAGAAAAAGAAAGTAGGAAGGAAAGAAAGAAAGAGTGAAAAAGAGAGAAAGAAAGAGGCATAAAATATTTGGAGATCTTTCCAAATAGCAGATTTCATTTATTTATTTATTTACTTACTTCCCCCTCCTAAGGACAGAAGCTGTGTTGGAGGAGTGGCCAGGCAAAAACACCAAAGACTTGTTCATAGCCTAAAAAAAGAGAGAGGAGGAGTCTGGTTCTGGAGGTGTCACTCGTTGTGGAAAACAGACTTCAATAACTGAAGCTTTCAAACCATTCCCCCTTGAAAGGAGGAATTGTTAACGCAGAAGGGGCAGGAAAGGTTGACCCTTTTCCATTTCTGTCTGATGACAAACTGGTCCTTGTTTGGAGGACAAGTTCATGCAGAGCATCATTACCATATTAAAGTCATGCCATTTCTGACTGGGGAAGGAGGAACTGCCTGGCTTTGGAGCTGCCCCTTTTCTGCTGGATACGTGGTCTGCTACTCATGCCATAGATGGTAAGGAAGGAGAGATGTTGAACCACTGGTCATGGTGGGACAGGCAAGAGATGGAAGGGGAAAGGGAATGTTCTTGCTCCAAGATGTGTTTCAACATCTGGCACCTCAGTATATTTCTTTCACTGTTTCAAAAGCACTTTGAAAATCAACCTGGAGACTTTCATGTTGAGGGACTTGAGCACTTCATCTCTGCTCAGTCTGCTCATGTCCTGGAGCTGCTTAGAAGAGGTGGGAAAGCTGCGTGAACGTCCTTTGATTTGCTTTGCCCACCCAGAGCAGCAACTGCAATCCATCAGTCACTGCTGGATTCTCCAGAACACAAAGAAAGAAAAGGCAGCAGTAAGTTGTCAGAGGGTCAAGCTGGGATCCTGTAGTGCAGAGCAGGGGTCTGGTGTGATTGCCGTTGCCCAGTCTGTCAGCTGAGATGGCTGAGGACAAGGCTTTGGTACCCTGCAAAACCTGGCTGCTCTTTCCATGGAGCAGAAACAACTATGTGGTGTTATTTAACCATCCTTTGATGTGACAGCCAGACACACTGTGGTGAAGCAGCTGTGCTCTGGATCCTATGGCAGCACTCACCAGGTGATCTTGAGAGATTTCCCAAACGTGCTTGCTGCTGCAGCAACATCTGCTTGTCTTGTAAAGCAGTAGCTCTTGTCATGAAGTCTCATCTGAATGAATAATTTTACATTCCAAGGCTGTAAGTTTTTAAAATCAAGGACTAGGCTTTGTTTTGGCTTTACAACAATTGGCATGGGGGGGCTCTGGTGTCTGGGACTTCAGCACAGCAATAGGCTGATGCAATTCACCCCTAAGCCCAGTTTGAAACTCCTTTGCTTGGAGTCCCCTTGTGTTCCTGCACTGCAGTGGCTGGCAGCACTCATCAGCAGTGACTGTGAAGCTGTGGCAAATAAGGGGGCTTCAGCTCTTCCTCGCTTGCTTTTCCTCAGCCTGCCCTCTCTGCCTTCCTCACTGGCATCTCTGGTGAATCAAAGCCCATGTGCGTGCCACCAGTTCCGCTGCTGACAGCACACAGCCCGTGTCAGTGGTTTCAGCCAGCTCGCTGGACCATGCATGGTGCTGGCCAAGGCAGGGGCACACATCTCCTCCTGCCATCAGCAGAGAAAGCCTAGAGGAGGAATGTTCCTCAGGCAAAGCTACTTACTGATGTGCCTCAGCATGGGCATTTGCTGGTGAGGCAGAGCCACCAGAGCATTGCTCAGTGACCTGAGAGGTATTTGGTTGGAAAATGTCTGGTTCTGTTCTCGTCTGTGAGCCATTTGATCCGTTCCCAAAGACGCAGCATAGCAAAGGCCCTGGGGCCCTCCCATGGGTGACAGTGGCACTGGTGAGGGCTGTAGAGCAAACTGGGATGTCTACAAGTCAAAAAGTCTTAGAGACCCATTTCTAGGTGGGGTTGTCAATACAGAACAACAAAGCAAAAAGCACTCCAGGCTAAATGTTATCAGTGATTATTTTTAACTTCACTTTTACTCTTTCTGATGTGCTCTTCCATCTGTCTTGTTGATGTTTGTTTTTCCAGTTGTGATGAGGGTCATATGTCATGCCTCCCTTGCATCAGGTGCTGCACAACCACGTACTGTCCTTCCCCCAAACAGCTCACAAAGTCCTTCCCTGTGCAGAAATTTCCACTGGCCCTGTGGTCACTGAGTTGTGCATGTGCTTCCACAAGAGTTAGGAGGCTGTAAGATGCCTTGTCTCTCTTCCCAAAAGCAATGGGCTTACATGAGGACATTAAAAAAGCCCCATAAAGATAAAATACATTTTCCCACAATCCAAGTTCTCAACCAAAATTCATTAGCAACACCTCAAAATTCAGTGGTTTGGATATTTAGGGTAGTGAAGCTTATTTGCCCATGGATTGTTTCCTCCTTTTCTGCCTTGTTTCCCTAACTAAGCACAGGGTACTTCTCCACATTCCCTCCCCCCCCTCCCAAAAAAAAAGGGACTTGATAGAGCTGGGTGCTAGGTTGGACTGGATGATTTTGGAGGTCTCTTCCAACCTGGTTGATTCTATGATGATGGTGATGATGATGATTCTGTGATGATGAATTTCATAACATCTTTTCAGCTATTTATCAGCCATAACATACAACGTCCAAACCACTCCAGATTCTCTGATAAGCTCAAAAGAAGCATCTAGGGAAGAATGTTGTGGATGCTGTTGGCAGTGTGCAATCAGAAGGCAAAAGCAGAACCTTTTTTTGCCAGCAGGACCCACACTAAAGCCTGTCCCAACCACATCTGGTTAGATGTTTGCTAAGCAGATGCCCACAGATGTAGAAACCTATGAGTCAAGGATTTATATAAAGCTACTCACACTAAAAAGACTGAAAGAAGGTAAATTAAGTGGTGATTAATAAACAGTGGAAGAACAGCTTTTCACTGAAGAGGTGCCTTAACCTTTGATGCAAAGAAAATAGCACAATGAAAGAACTGGTCCCATGTGCCCTGTGAGGCTGCAGGAGCTCTGGGAATGCAAACACCTCAGCTCAAGGAAATAGTGGCACAATATCACAGGACCACAGAAATATGCTGGTTTGCAAAGCCCCTCAAGATCACCAAGCCCAACCTAGAACCCTACTCTACAAGATTCACCTTAAACCACAGCCCTAAGCACCACAGCCAAACCACCCTTAACACATCCAGACTGGCTGACTCCACCACCTCCCTGGGCAGCTCACTCCACTCCCTGACCACTCTCTCTGTGGAAAACTTCTTTCTAACGTCCAATCTAAACCTCCCCAGCCTCAGCTTGAGGCCATTCCCTCTTGTTCTGCCTCCAATTAACCTGTGAGAAGATCTCAGCACCAACCTCTCCACAATGTCCCTTCATGCAGTGGTAGACAGCTATGAGGTCTACCCTCACCTTCCTCTTCCTCACACTACCCATCCCCAGCTCTTTCAGTTGCTTTTCATAAGATTTATTCTCCAGGCCCTTTCCCAGCTTCATTGCCCTCCTCTGGACTCGTTCCAGCACCTCCACATCTCTCTTGTATTGCGGTGCTCAAAATTGAACACAATACTTGAGACGTGAGCTGAGCTGAGATGTATGACTTGAGCTGAGTCCAAGGGGACAATCACCTCCCTGCTCCTCCTGGCCACAGCATTTTTAATATCATCTGGGCTCTGGAGCTGCTTATCACACAGTGTGTGCTACAACCCTGAGGTGCCAATTTAAACTTAGCTTTTTTCTTTCTCTTTTTTCTTTCTCTCTAGATTTAAGCAAAGCCCAGAAGTTTTGGTCTCCTAGGGATGAAAAACACTCAACAGGTTCTTCAGGGATTCATCTTGGTGAGGCTAGAAAGATGCAGTTTCCATATTCCCAGTCTTGGAGTGGATTGGTGTAATATCAGGTAGGTTCTGAGCCACGGATGACTTTGAGAATTATTTCTTTAGCACTCTGGTTATTATGGCTGAAGATACGAGGACAAGGGAGGTGATTCTGCCCCTGTACTCAACACTGGTCAGGCCACACCTTGAGTACAATGTCCATGTCTGGGCTCCTCAATACAGGAGAAATGTTGAGGTGCTGGAAAGGGTCCAGAGAAGGGCAACGAAGCTGGTGAAAGGCCTGGAACACAAACCCTATGAGGAGAGGCTGAGGGATCTGGGGGTGTGCAGCCTGCAGAAGAGGAGGCTCAGGGCAGAGCTCATTGCTGTCTACAACTACCTGAAGGGAGGCTGTAGCCAAGTGGGGTTGATCTCTTCTGCCAGGCAACCAGCAACAGAACAAGGGGACACAGCCTCAAGTTGTGTCAGGGGAGATCTGCGCTGGATGTTAGGAGGAAGTTGTTGGCAGAGAGAGTGATTGGCATTGGAATGGGCTGCCCAGGGAGGTGGTGGAGTCGCTGTCCCTGGAGGTGTTCAGGAAAAGCCTGGATGAGGCACTTAGTGCCATGGTCTAATTGACTGGCTAGGGCTGGGTGCTAGGTTGGACTGGATGATCTTGGAGGTCTCTTCCAACCTGGTTGATTCTATGATTCTATGAACACAAAAGGAGTCTCAGCAGAGCCATTCAGTGGAGCTGCCACAGGCAGAAGAAGCTGTTTGAGGTCTCCTCAGAGCTTTGTTGCAGCAGTCTGTGCTGTGAGCACCAGAAACCACGATGCCAGGTAGAGCACATGGAACCTGGAGCTGAAAATTAAATATTTTTAATTAAAGCCCACATCTGCAAGCTGCTTGCTGAGAGCCAGGCTTTGGCTGCTAAATCACGCCGACACCTTGGGCTCACCAGTGTCAGAGATGGCAATCCCAGGGAGGCAGCCAGCAGATCTCAATGGTTAATATTTAAAAAGCTGCTGGCACTGGATGGGAACTGTTTTGTGACTCATTCTATCCAGGCTGTTCCTGTTTGTGAGCTGGGTCATGCGTGGGGAGCTTTGCTGCCACCTCTGTCTACAGGGCAAGCCTGGCTTTGATGCAGCTTCCAAGATGTCTTTAAGCTCCTGCAACACGGTGGCCACATGTGATGGTTTGGCTGTTACCTGTCCCCCCTCCACACTTTGTAAAATCACCCAGACTAGACTCAGCCAGCTCTGGAAATTGAGTGAAGCTTTATATTTACAGCTTATAGAATCATAGAATCAACCAGGTTGGAAGAGACCTCCAAGATCATCCAGTCCAACCTAGCACCCAGCCCTATCCAATCAACCAGACCATGGCACTAAGTGCCTCATCCAGGCTTTTCTTGAGCACCCCCAGGGATGATGACTCCACCACCTCCCTGGTCAGCCCATTCCAATGCCANGGAAGGTCGGCCAGCAGGTGGATTAATCAGAGAGATGGCAGGTTAGGTTAGAGAGAGAAATGCCTCCACAGCCTGGACAGAGAGCAACTCCTTAGCTGTGTTTGGGTTCTTGTTCTTATACATCTCAGCAAGCCTATGAGTGAAGTAGACATCACCACTGTTTCCCTTTCACAGCCTGTAATGTAGTTCTTCTCACCAAAACATTCTAGCTAGCTTCAAACTAGCACACCACCGAATTTCACCTTATGCCAGCAATGTGCCAAGAGCTCTGATTAGACCATTCCCAGAGCTGTTCTAAACTGCTCTGACTCCTCTTTCAGCATGGGCATGGATAGCATCTCCTGGCCACTTGACCTTCTCCCTCAAGTCTTTCTAGACAGGAGGAGGCTGAGGAGAGGTGGCTGATGTGCTGCTGCACTTACTGAGCTCGGATTCTGCCCTCCATACTTCCTACTCCGCTGCCGGCTCATGCCTCTCCGCTTCCCCAGCAGCATGCTTATGTTTCACCCGTAGTATCCTCCTGAGCAGGGGACTTTGTCTCTGTAAAGGTCTATAGACTGTGGGGCTAAAAACAGGTGCTAGGAGAGCTTTCAGTTCATGATCTTTTTTTTGCTGATAATGGAATAAGTTAGGATCAGTCTCACGCAATCCTTCCTAATGTGACTACGGAGGCAGGGAAGAGCCAAGGTGGAGTTAATTATGTTCCTCTGCATCACTTTGTGTACATTACAGGCCGTGAGAGAAAGGGTTTGAAGCCTTTTAGCACTGATTTCAAAGCCAGTGAGTAGAGCAGCACATTTATACTTGGCTAATATGCCTCAGCTCTCATCAGCATTGAGCAACCTCCTACCTTTGTCTTTAGGGCTTCGTTGGTTTTCTATGCAAATGAATCCAATAACATAATTTTCATTAAAAGCAAACAACAGAACTTGTCTTCTCATATCTTTGAGAGGGAAAAGAATCATGTCAGGTGGTAGATTTAAGACAGAGGTGCCAGAAATGTTTTAGGAAGGCTTTTGGGCAGAGAAAAGTTGAAGCTTTTGGTTCCAGCTCCTAAATTTCAGATTTGATGTTTATTTTTGTGTCTGCTTAAAAAGGGAAACAGATTGTAAGAGAGAGTTGAGAGTTTACAGACTCAGACTCATAGAACCAACCAGGTTGGAAAAGACCTCCAAGATCATCCAGTCCAACCTAGCACCCAGCCCTGTCCAATCAACCAGACCATGGCACTAAGTGCCTCATTCAGTCTTTTTCTTGAACACCTCCAGGGACAGCAACAACACCTTCCTGGGCAGCCCATTCCAATGCCAGTCACTCTGACTGTGAAGAACTTCCTCCTAACATCCAGCCTAGACCTCCTCTGGCACAACTTAGAATCATAGAATCAGTCAGTGTTGGAAGGGTGTCCCCTTGCTCTGTTGCTGGGTGCCTGGGAGAAGAGACCAACTCCACCTGGCTACAGCCTCCCTTCAGGTAGTTGTAGACAGCAATGAGGTCACCTCTGAGCCTCCTCTTCTCCAGGCTAAACAACTCCAGCTCAAAAGACTTCAAAGACAGAAGCTTGTCACCCTCATATATCTTCCCAATCAGTTGGGAAACAAGACTTAATCAGTTGAGACAGTCTGAGCAAAGAGGGTTATCTTTCAGCTTTCTCCAAGAGTGGCCAGATTAATGCTTAATTCTGTGGAACAAGAAGTGAAGTTTGGAGAAGCCAGCCCACCTCAGAGAAGGGCTGCTGTCAGCATCACAGGGGAGGTGATGAAATGCAAATGGTCAGGTTCACTTTTGTTTAAAATCAATTTCATTTGCTCTAACACAGCCTGGTTGTGTTTGTATTTCCAGTGATGACTGGGAATAATTAATTCTCCTTCACTTAACAGATCCTTTGCTCGCTCTTTTGTATCTGAAGGGGGCCTCCAAAAAAGCTGGGGAGGGACTTTTCAGGATATCAGGGGGTGACAGCACTAGGGGGAATGGAGCAAAGCTGGAGGTGGGGAGATTCAGAGTGGATGTGAGGAGGAAGTTGTTCAGCATGAGAGTGGTGAGAGCCTGGAATGGGTTGCCCAGGGAGGTGGTTGAAGCTTCATCCCTGGAGGTCTTTAAGGCCAGGCTGGATGAGGCTGTGGGCAGCCTGCTCTAGGGTAGGGTGTCCCAGTCCATGGCAGGGGGTTGGAATTGGCTGATCCTTGTGGTCCCTTCCAACCTGACTGATTGATTCTATGATTCTATGATTCTCATTACTCAAAAGAAGCCCCCAAATTATGTTAAAAAAAGAAGAAGTTACTTGGACAACAAATTAACTGAAGATTTTAAACTAGTTGTCAGTGTCCCTTTAAGTCAAATCCTCTTTCCACTTATAGCACAGAAGCACGAAAGAGGAGGTTGCTGTTCCTGAGCGAGCAGAGGAAGATTGAGCTGTGCGTGGGAGGACAGAACAGGAGAACACTCCAGTTACTTGGGCCACTCCTCCAACAAAATTAATAAGTATTGTTGGAAAGTACTTTGTAGGGGGAAAAAAATAAAAAAAGGAAGAAGAAAATGTTAATTTCCTAAGTGTAGTGGAATGATGGGGCTGAGCTGGCAATAATAATAATTAAAAGGGGAAAAAAAAAAACACCAACTTCATTGGGAAAAAAAAAAGTTGGTTTGTTTTCTCCACCATTCAGACTTACTCTGGGGAAGCAGGAGATAGCATTTTTGTCACTGTTTCCAAACTGGATAAATCACCTAATCTACAAGCCATAACAAAGCCTTCTCCTGTTCCAGCTCTTTCTGAAGTTATTTCTTCCTCCAGAGAGGGAGAAGTGCAGCCCCAAACTTGATTCAGAAGTGCCCAGGATATTCAAGCCTTCAGAGGTCATTCAGACACAAACTAAGACAGACTGTCTAGCAGGCATGTGAGGATTGAGTTCCAAATCAAATCTAGGTAGTACAAATACCCAGAAGAATTCTCTTTCCATTTTCTATTTTGCCCCATCACTCATATATTGTGCTATTGAGTTATCTAAAGAAATAAAACATGTTTATGTTATCTAGGTATATTCAGCAAACTTTATTCCTCTCCCAGGAGTTCATCCATCAGTTCCAGCCTCTGTCTAAGCTGGGCCATGTGAGTCTCTGAGTATATCATTGTATCTTTCTACATCCTGTTCCTCATGATAGCTGATCAGCAATACTTCAAAGAAAGGCCAAAACTGAACCCAGACAAATCCCATAAGCCCACCAGAAGACAAAAAAAGGGTGAGGGGGGAATAAATCCTTCTTGCTTTCCAGGAGTAGCTCCAGAAACCTGATGCATAAAGTAAATACAATGCAAATAAAGAGCAATCCAGGCTCCTTTCGGTCCTTTGGGGATATCCTGACATGCAGAGTCCATGTCTGCCTGGCAATGCAAACCTTTCCAAAGCCTTGGCAAATTTAGTTCAGAGTCCTTACTGCAACTGCTTCATTTTAGAAAATCATAACAGAGTTTCAATATTCAAATAATCACTGCTTGTACTTTAATTCTCATGGTTAGGATCATTTGTGATTTGTCTGTAGTTAAATAATCCACTCCCAGTAGTGTCATTCAACCTAAATAACCTCTTCCTGTGCTGCTCCCCTGGTCCTACCATCCTGAACCCTGAATACCTGTAACTTCTTTAAATCTGCAGCTGTTTAAATAAGACAAAGTCTCTTAACCTCTTCATAAGGGAAGCACTGCATTCCTGATAGCTATTTAGGCACTTCTCTGCACTGGTCCTTGTAAGAGTTTTGTTAAGTCCAGGAGCCAGAACTAGATTTAAATGCTTCCACAAGTTTTTATCAGTGCTTTGAACCATTATTCTTGTTTTTAGCAAAAACACCTCTCCTTATACAGCCAAGTCACTCTTTGGCTGACCAATAAAACAGATCTTTGTTTCCCCTGTGGCACTTCATGGATTACTTTTATCCAAATCTTTGATGTTCATTCCAGGTCTTGATGGGTCTTTGGAAGAGCACAGCTATGGCAATTCCAGTTCGAGGAAGCCAGAGTACCTTTGCTGCTTGATGAAGTGTCCAGTTCTGGGCTACTCAATTCAAGAGAGATGTTGAGGTGCTGGAATGTGTCCAGAGAAGGGCAACAAAGCTGGTAAGGGGCCTGGAGCACAGCCCTGTGAGGAGAGGCTGAGGGAGCTGGGGGTGTGCAGCCTGCAGAAAAGGAGGCTCAGGGCAGACCTCATTGCTTTCTACAACTACCTGAAGGGAGGTTGTAGCCAGGTGGGGTTGGTCTCTTCTCCCAGGCAACCAGAAAGAGAACACCAGGACACAGTCTCAAGTTGTGCCAGGGGAGGCTTAGGCTGGATGTTAGGAGGAAGTTGTTGTCAGAGAGAGGGATTAGCATTGGAATGGGCTGCCCAGGGAGGTGGTAGTGGAGTCGCCGTCCCTGGAGGTGTTGAAGCAAAGCCTGGATAAGGCACTGAGTGTCATGGTCTGGTTGATTGGCTAGGTTGGAGTGGATGATCTTGGAGGTCTCTTCCAAGCTGGTTGATTCTATGATTCTATGGTGTTCCTAATGCAGTTGCCAAATTAGCAGATGAAAAGGGATTTTCACACACAGTGAGTATTGGTCATGCTCTAAGCATCCTTTGTTACCAAGATTTGTGAAATTTCAAATCAGTTCTTCTTGCCTATCAAATTATATAAGAACCATAAGCCCAGATGAAGCAAATTCTGGGGATTTCTGTGTGGATTGCTCAGATGATGCTTCAGAAGCAATATTACAGATTTTAAAGCATTTAAAAGCAGTGATAATATATCTGGGGCAAAATGATTAACTCCTTAAGACTTAGGTTAGAATCCTAGAATCAGTCAGGGTTGGAAGAGGGACCACAAGGATTATCTTGTTCCAACCCCAATATGATGGTTTCTTGTGTGCCACTAGTTTAGACTGTCCCAAATTATCATTCAGTTTGGATCAAAGACCATATTAGAATGCAATTATAAATAGTTTATAAAGTCTTGGTGAATTATTAATAGAGAATACTCAAGTCATGAATAACATGTTATAGATTATTTAAAGCACATCAGTTCTAGTAGCATAGATGAATACAAACCTGGCTAATAAGCACACTATTGAACAGTCCATAACAATTGATTTACTCATTATTAATGTATCTATAACTAGCTTATTAACCTGCTGTTCACTATTTATGTGATTACTCCAACAGTAAATGAATCTGAACTGATTTCTTTTGAAACAATCATTTGGAAGAGTCATTCTTCTAGGTTCTGAAGGCTGAATTTATGGGATAAAACATGTAAGCACTTTTGTCTCTGCAGTAAATCAAAAATGTTGTATTCCTTCTGACACTGCTGTCAAGACTCTTTTCCATAAGCTAATCAAGTGAATGTGCAGGCAGGGAAATTAAAATAATTATCTTTATCTAAGGCTTTGAAAGGGAAAAAAGTTTACAAATGGAAGTTAACAGGACTGGTGGAAGTGTGGTCCATGTGTAAGTACCTTGGTGAGGCAGATGGGATGCACAGTTCTGGTTGGGGTCCATGTGTAAGTACCTTGGTGAGATGGATGGGATGCACAGTTCTGGTTGGGATCCATGTGTAAGTACCTGGGTGAGGCAGATGGGATGCACAGTTCTGGTTGGGGTCCATGTGTAAGTACCTTGGTGAGGCAGATGGGATGCACAGTTCTGGTTGGGGTCCATGTGTAAGTACCTTGGTGAGGCAGATGGGATGCACAGTTCTGGTTGGGGTCCATGTGTAAGTACCTTGGTGAGGCAGATGGGATGCACAGTTCTGGTTGGGGTCCATGTGTAAGTACCTTGGTGAGGCAGATGGGATGCACAGTTCTGGTTGGGGTCCATGTGTAAGTACCTTGGTGAGGCAGATGGGATGCACAGTTCTGGTTGGGGTCCATGTGTAAGTACCTTGGTGAGGCAGATGGGATGCACAGTTCTGGTTGGGGTCCATGTGTAAGTACCTTGGTGAGGCAGATGGGATGCACAGTTCTGGTTGGGGTCCATGTGTAAGTACCTTGGTGAGGCAGATGGGATGCACAGTTCTGGTTGGGGTCCATGTGTAAGTACCTTGGTGAGGCAGATGGGATGCACAGTTCTGGTTGGGGTCCATGTGTAAGTACCTTGGTGAGGCAGATGGGATGCACAGTTCTGGTTGGGGTCCATGTGTAAGTACCTTGGTGAGGCAGATGGGATGCACAGTTCTGGTTGGGGTCCATGTGTAAGTACCTTGGTGAGGCAGATGGGATGCACAGTTCTGGTTGGGGTCCATGTGTAAGTACCTTGGTGAGGCAGATGGGATGCACAGTTCTGGTTGGGGTCCATGTGTAAGTACCTTGGTGAGACAGATGGGATGCACAGTTCTGGTTGGGATCCATGTGTAAGTACCTTGGTGAGGCAGATGGGATGCACAGTTCTGGTTGGGGTCCATGTGTAAGTACCTTGGTGAGATGGAAGGGATGCACAGCTCTGGTTGTACATGACGTTATCCGAGCACAGCTCTTGGGCTGGCACGGAGGAAGGGGGAGTTAGGGTGAATATCAGGAAGCGTTTCCTGGCAGTGAGGTCTGTTGGGCAGAGGAATGATCTCCCTGGAGAAATGGAGGAAGTCCTGACGCTAGTGTCAATTAAAGGGTAGTCTAGACAAACCCCCCATCAGGGTATTCTCCTAAGGACCAGCCTTTTAGGTGGGGAGGGAAATGACATGAGGGGTGGGAAAATGACCTCATCCATCTCTGTCACCTTTAACATGCAGTGTCTATGTTGATGTTGGCTGCACCTCCACAGAGGATGCCAGCAAGGATGTTAATTGTAGACATGGTTTTGTGGTCTGGGTGGGAAAGAGTCAGTAAATACCAGTGACTCATAGGTGCTGACAATAAGGTCATTATGACATGTCTTCTACTACTATTTTTTTTGGTGAGGTCTGTATAATAATTAGCAAAGCACACAGGAAAATATCTTTGGCCCATTAATAGTGCCCAGAGAGTTACTGTTAGGATTTCAGCATCTTAAAGAATAACAAAAGAAATAAAAGATTAAACTGCAGCACAACTAAAAAACATTGGAGGATCCTGTGCTGGAGACAGTCATCTTGGCTCCATCCACAGCTGCATTACTCTAGAATTAATGCTGTAGTATAATCAATAAGAGGAGCTGATTGATACCAGGGTAATTGCACCTGGCTTTACTTTATTTCCTGTGACAGACCTTGGCCCTGTGGTCTGTAGCAACTATGGCTTCTTGGTGGCCCTTGCCTCCTGGTAGGAGGGTAGGTTACCTGGGGCATTCACTGGCAGAGCTGCTGGCAGTAAAGAAGGGCTCTGCTGACATCTCTGACCCCTTCATCCTGTTCTCTGGCAGATGAGGCATAATCAAGGACCCCGACCTCCTGGCTGGCTGCAAGGTATTTGGGCAGCTCCCTCTTGGTTTTGCAGGCAACACAAAAGGGATCAGATTTAGGGCTGCTTCTATTTACACAGCATTGGCAACTCCAAGACAGGTGGAAACCACGAGTGGCTTTAAAACCTCTCAGGGATGCACCAGGTGAGTGCTCAGCTCAGAAGACCTAGCCCTATGCCTCATACAGGCTGACAAGGGTCTGTCAAACTCTACCTGTGCTGGAGAACACGGAGGAGGTAATGATGGTTTTTACCTTGCTAAGGTAGGAATTACTTTTATCCTGGGCAGTAAAAGTGTAATAGTGTACAACCCAGGCACAACTGTGCAATTTATCCTGTAGTGAGAATGCTGCTCTGAAAATTACACTTTAGTTAACAAAGCACACTGCAATCCTGTCCTCATCCAACAGTCAGAAGTCCTGAAAAAAAAATCAGACAGGGAAGGCTAAAAGTAATTTTCTTTCTCTCACGCAATGTAAATTGCTTTTGACTGTTTGGTTTTGGTTAGATATTTATTTATTAGCTGGGCTTTTTTTCCTTCTTCTTCTTTTAAAATGAGCTTCCAAGGTCATTAAAAATAAATGAGGGCCTTTAAATTTCTAAATACCAGAGGAGCTCCCATTAGCTCTCATCCTCCTGTCAGTGTCTTTTCGGGAATACTGAAGCCACAGACGCGGAGGAAATGTGCCCAGCCGGTAGATAACGCCTGACTGGCCTCTGACCCTGGGGTTAAACTGCTGTCTGGGCTGTGTGGACCAATATTCCCCCTTCCCAGGGATGGAAAGCTGCCAGCCAGCTGTCAGCATGCCAGGGCATTGCATCCAGCACAGGCACACGATATCTTTTGAATGCCCTTTGCTTCCATGCCCCCCCAGTGTGTGCAGGGACCTGGGGGGGCAGTGTGCGAGCCGGCGCTGAGCCTCTCATAGGTTCTGTTTTTGTAGCTGCCAACTAAATCTGATTAGTTTGTCTGCCTTCCCAGGAAAGTAAATCTGCTCTTTATTGCTGGGTCCATCAAATCCTGGGTATTGCAACCCATGCTTGTTAAGCATATTATTATTACTATTTATTTTCCTTATCGTGCAATAGCCACGAGGACTTTCACAGTCTGTTGAATCATAGGTAAATGAGTGGTTTATCAAGCTAATGCAATGAGACTGGTAAACCAGAGCCAGCCCCTCTGAGCCTCTGGTGCAACAAGGAAAGGGACATTAAAACAGAGACTCATGTAGCTTTGGTTTGGTTCTGATGGCTCTAAGAGGAGAAGAGTGATTGTTGCTGCTGTTGCTTGAGCTGTGGCACTGCAGTGGTTTGCTCATGGACTGAGCCTCAAGCACAGACAGGTCCCCTCTGACCACTCTGCTCACAGAGGTTCCTACCATGCACTGCTGCAGAACAGTGTCTGCTTGAAATATCTGACAGAAAGTATCCAAGCCTGAATATGTTATGGCATCTTGAGCTGATTTGGGTTGGGTAGCAGGGAGACACACTGCTCCCAAGCCATTATAAATGGTGGTGGTTGCTGCTGCTCAGGTAGCTCAACCCCTTTCAGGTTCCTCCCTGCCTTGGCAGTATTTGCAATAATACTTTGAGTTTACAGATGGGAAATTGAATTTAAGTGACTTGCCCAAAGCAACACACAAAGTCTGTGCAGAGCAAGGCATTGAGCTGGGAAAACTCAGCTCTTGAGCTCACTCCTTGCTCATCCCAACATCATCTTCCTTCCTCCAGCTTGAGACAGAAAACAGAGGTCATAAACAGGCATGCTTTGAAGCACAGCATTTGAGCAAAAATAGGCACAGGACTGAAGGGATTCCAAACAGGATCTTCCTACCTAATACATGCTTAGCAGTTCAGCTGCAGAAGGCTCTTCACTTCCCTGCATATTATGCTTAGCTGCTGCCTACTCCAGATGTGCATCTTTGTGCTTGGTGAACTGCCTCCTGGACAGCTTTTGTTAGAGCCAGGTTTCCTTCATTTGCAGCTTCCCAAGCTTTGACTCAGCAATGATTATCAGTAGGATGGAATGTGGTCTTCAAGGAATAGACAGAACAGACAAGCTCTTGATGACCATCACTTGCATGGGCAGTTTAGTCTGCTGTCAATACAGAAAGCTTCTAGACTTTGCAGTTATCTTTACAAAAATATAATGCATTTAGAAAGTCAAGTTCCAAATATATGTTTTCTCCTCCCAAAAAATAAAAACACCCATACCAACCCCCTGAAGCAAACAAAAAACCTAAACCAAACCAACACAGAACTCCACCCAACCAAAACCAAACAAAACCCCAGAACAAATAAAAAACCTACAACCCCACCCCACTCAAAAAACTCCCCCAAACCCACCAGAAGTGATTTTTCTATCTAGAAGAGAAGCAGCAAGTACTGTGATGAAGCTTAGCAAGTTCATACTGGATCTTTTCCTTGGGTGCTAAAGGCCTACAGTTAGTCTCAGTTTGATTCTTGCCTTGTTGTGCTCACACAGAAACTGGGAAATTAGACTCAGAATGCTGCAAGTGCAGCAGGTTTTGTTAGCAGAGTCTCTGTTGAGAAAGCAGAGGACAGCACAAGTACAACTTCCTCTGATTTGGCTGTAAACCTTTCATCTGGCTTAAACTTAGCATTGCTTAACCTTCTTCCATACATCTCTTCCACACCAAAACCCTTCACACACAGAGGCATCCAAGTCTATGCTTAAAACACATATAGACTTGGGAGAGCACATCTGCTGGCAGCAGCAGCAGCAGCTGTACAAAAGCATCCTCTGCTTGCTTTCATCTCCTTCCTAATGGAAAGGAAAATGGAGCATAAAGATATTCTGCAGAAGGTTAAGTGCTCCTGTCTAAATGTGGTGGGTTTGGAGGAGGCAATGAAGCAAAGCCAGGGAGGGGGGTGGGAAGCAGGAGGGGGGGCCTGGAGGGGATGCACTGGTTTCTGTTGTTTGGCTGCAGATGTGTTATTCCAATTAACTTGAAAGCAGGAATGCGAGGGGCGAGCAGGAGGGAAGGTGAGGAAGCAGTTTTATGGCAGGAGGTGAAGCCTACGCCATAGACAGTGATGGAGATGGCCCTGCTGGTCTCTCTGAGGTCATCTGGTTTTATGCAAGGCAAGAGGTGTAAAACCAGTATGTGAAACCCAAACAGGAAGGGCCTGAATGGCACATGTGGAAGAGCTTAACAGGCATATGCTTGACCCAGGGCTTGGATTGCCACTCATCACCGAGCGGCCTCCCCCCGTAATTCCTGGGTTTGTTGGACATCTCACTGATAGAAAATTCCAGGACATCCCACTGGCCTTAGCTTGCTGAGCAGCACAGCAGCCTGACTATGCATGAATATCCAGGTCTGTGTGCCTGTTGGGTGGATGGCTAACGCTAGGATGTGGCTGGAAGGAAAGGTCTTTCAAACATCCCTGCTGGCCTACAGTGCTAAAGGTACCTATAACTGCACTGTGGTGAGAGTCTGGAGTGTGAAACAGCATTCCAGGCTGGAAAAGAGGAGGAAAGGAAGTGTGTGGGGGCAGGCTGTGGGAATAGTGAGAATAAAAGTTAATTAAAAAATAAAATCAAGAGAAATGTGTCTCTGAGGCCACTTCTTTCACAGAGACCACCTGTCAAATGCTTGCCTGTCTATAAACCCAAGATTGGCTTCCAATCTACTCTGCAGTTCTTTAATTTTTAATGCCTCCCCCCCAGTCTCACAGGTGGCTATTACAGACAGAAGCTGTCGCCTCTATAGATACAGATGTGTGTGATGCGTGCGCTGAACACGAGCGCTCAGGACTCAGCAACTGACACCAGCCGAGAGCAGGAGCTGCCAAAGGAGGTTGTTAAGCTGCAGAGAACAAGGGGTCTGGGCATTGTCAGGGATTGCCAAGTCTCCTCCTCATAGAAAAGAATTATAGAATCATAGAATCAGCCAGGATGGAAGAGACCTCCAAGCTCACCCAGTCCAACCTAGCACCCAGCCCTGGCCAATCAACTAGACCATGGCACTAAGTGCCTCATCCAGGCATTGCTTTAACATCTCCAGGGATGACGACTCCACCACCTCCCTGGGCAGCCCATTCCAATGCCAATCACTCTCTCTGCCAACAACTTCCTCCTAACATCCAGCCTAGACCTCCCCCAGCACAGCTTGAGACTGTGTCCCCTTGTTCTGTTGTTGGTTGCCTGGGAGAAGAGACCAACCCCACCTGGCCATAGCATCCCTTCATTTAGTTGTAGGCAGTAATGAGGTCATCTCTAAGCCTCCTCTTCCCCAGGCTAAAAACACCCAGCTCCCTCAGCCTCTCCTCACAGGGCTGTGTTCCAGGCCCCTCACCAACTTCGTCGCCCTTCTCTGGACACTTTCCAGCACCTCAACATCTCTCTTGAATTGAGGAGCCCAGAACTGGACACAGTACTCAAGATGTGGCTTGACCAGTGTTGAGTATAAGGGAAGAATAACCTCTCTTGTCCTACTGGCCACACTGTTCCTGATACAATTCCTCCTTCTCCTTTTTCTTTGTTTCTTGACTCTCCAAAATGTCATCTTGGTGCTTCTGAATCAGCAACAGCTCTAGGTGGTGGAGACAGACAAGCCAAGGTGTGGGTTGTGTACAGGATTTTGAGGCAAGAACAGGTGGTTTTAACCCAGACCTCCTCTGTGTTACAACACTTAGCTTCCTCATCACTGTGATTCCAGGTTAAAAAAAAAATAGAGAAGTCATAATTCGGTTGTAATTTGGTGCTTAGGGATATGGATTAAGGTGAATCTTGTAGAGCAGGGTTATAGGTTGGACTTGGTGATCCTGAGGGCCTTTGCCAACCTGGATGTTGCTGTGAGTCTGTAAATCTTCACTTGACTCACAGGGGTGTTGTGTGGCTCAGTTAGTTAATTATGGTAAAGCTTCTGAATAATAACCATAATACCACTTAGCAAATGAAAAGCAGGTAGTATTAGCATTAAAGTAATGACAAGGCACCCTGCTGAAAGAAGCAAACACAATGCTGATTATTAAAATCATTTGTATTTAGTGGCAAGATAATCTGGTCCCTAAGACACAACAGTAAGTAATTCTAAGTGCTTTGTTGTTTGGTTTCTCCAGATCTAGGAACTAAGAGGTATCTTCAGCTAGAAGGGGTTTGATCTTAAAAAATAAGAGAACAATGGAGGAGAGGAGGAGAGAAGGGAGAAGAGAAAAGAGAAGAGAAGGGAAGAGAAAAGAGAAGAGAAGAGAGAAGAGAGAAGAGAGAAGAGAGAAGAGAAGAGAGAAGAGAAGAGAGAAGAGAAGAGAGAAGAGAAGAGAGAAGAGAAGGGAAGGGAAGAGAAAAAAGAATAGAGAATAGAAAAAAGAGACAAGAGAAGAGAAAAGAGAAGAGAAGAGAAGGGAGAAGAGAAGAGAGAAGAGAAAAAGAGACAAGAAAAGAGAGAGAAGAGAAAAAAGAGACGAGAAAAAAAGAGAAGAGAAAAAAGAGACGAGAAAAGAAGAGACGAGAAAAGAAAAGAAGAGAAGAGAAGAGAAGAGAAGAGAAGAGAAGAGAAGAGAAGAGAAGAGAAGAGCAGAGAGAAAAGAAGAGAGAAGAGAAAAAAGAGATGAGAGAAGAGAAGAGAGAAAAGAGAAGAGAAGAGAGAGAGAAGAGAAAAAAGAGAAGAGAAAAAAGAAAACAGAAGAGGACATCTTGCTGAGATGAGGCCAAAGCCAGATGGTCTCACTTCTGCTCCCTCCCTCTGCTGCCAGTGTGCCCCAAGAACAAGAGGTGAATCTGGGAAAAGTTGCAAGAGAAGTGAAAGCAGGAGAGGAGGCTGGAGTTTGGAAGCTATCTGGAGGTGAGAATTTGGCACAAATGACATATGTGAATCAATGATTTTCACCAAACCCAGGGGTGTGCTCTCAGAGTGGCTACTGTCAACACAGCTCAGGTATCTTAGCTTTTGTATTTATCATCTCCCTGAAGATCACAGAATCATAGAATCAACCAGGTTGGAAGAGACTTCCAAGATCATCCAGTCCAACCTAGCACCCAGCCCTATCCAAGGAAGCTGGGGATGTTTAACCTGGAGTAAGAAGAGGCTCAGGGGTGGTCTCATTGCTGTCTACAACTACCTGAAGAGAGGCTGTAGCCAGGTGGGGTTGAGCTCTTCTCCCAGGCAACCAGCAACAAAACAAGGGAACACAGTCTCAAGTTGTGCCAGGGGAGGGCTAGGCTGGATGTTAGGAGGAAGTTGTTGTCAGAGAGAGTGATTGGCATTGGAATGGGCTGCCCAGGGAGGTGGTGGAGTCACCGTCCCTGGAGGTGTTCCAGAAAAGACTGAATGAGGCACTTGATGCTATGGTCTAGTTGAGTGGATAGGGCTGGGTGCTATGTTGGACTGGATGAGCTTGGAGGTCTCTTCCAACCTGGTTGATTCTATGAATATATATATACACACACACCTATTTTTGCCCTTTAACCACATTTTAAGATGTGAGGCAAAAAGTCATTGCTGTCGACTGCCTCATGCGAAGAAAGGTCTGCTCCCATCAGAAACATCCCCACTGCAGCTGGTCATAGCTGTCTGACACCAAAGGCACTGTTTCAGAATAGGGTGAAAATACTGAACAGGTCTCTAGGGGATCTCAGCACTCCAGAAGGGTTCTGTCTGAGTTCTGCCTTTAAACAAATATGAGAGAGAGAGGGAAAAACAAGTAATATCTGCAGAGTCACTGTTTGTGTTGTATATTTTGTGTTGATGGAAAGGTTCAGTTACCAGGGCTGTTAATCCAGCAATTTCTAGGAACATAAAATTAATTTTTGGAGGAAATAAATGGCATAAATAAAATGAATATAATTGGATATCACCCTGGTTCCACTGATTCTAGGGTTGTAAATTGCTGCTGATGTTCGCAGTGTCAGGCTCTGAGGTCTTTAATCCTGTTTCTTAAGGGTGAGTTATGCAGCAAGGGGCGAGTGTTTGCTTCAGCAAGTTTGAATACCTCAAGGGGATCCCAAAATGGCTATTAAAGTAAAGGTCTTGCTTGTTGATACAACCTCTTCCCTTTTGGGCTGCAATATTTCACCTGAAAGTTAGCTTTTGATCCCGGGAATGGTTATGTTTCATCTAAATTGAAGGCATGTGAACGAGGCGTAAATATTTAGGTTGGCGTTCAGGTGTTTTATCCTTGCTTGTAGTGTGGTTGAAGTTCTTTGGTACTCCAGGTCTTGTGGCTGCATGTCTCTGCTTCCAAAGCCCTTGATGGGCAGTTTTGGAGGACTGAATGGCAACTCTTTTCATCTCCTAGGGTGGCAATAGATGTATCTCGAATCGTGAACTTTCGAGCTCATAAATATGTCAATGATGAGGACAGAACAAGCTTTATGGCACATAGACATCTCTCATCTTAGGATCCTGCCAGTAAGTTTTGATCCATTTCTTGAAAGGGCATGTTTTGAGACCAAACAATTTGTACCTATAACCTAATTCATGTTTATCAATATGTAAAGGGTGAGTGCCAAGAGGATGGAGCCAGGCTCTGCTTGGTGATGCTCAAGACAGGACAACAGGTGATGGGTTCAAATTGAGGCATAGGAAGTTCCATGGAAACGTGAAGGAGACTTTTTTCCCTGTGAGTGTGACAGAGCACTGGAACAGATTTTCCAGGGGGATTGTGGAGTCTCCCTCTCTGGAGATACTCAAGACCTGCCTGGATGAGTTCCTGTGTGACCTGCTCTAGGTGATCCTGCTCTGGCAGGGAGGTTGGACTGGATGAGCTTTCAAGGTCGCTTCCAGCCCCTAACCTTCTGTGATTCTGTGCTAACTGCACCATCCTTAGACAGCACTATGAGCTGCCAAGATTAGAAAACACATTAGATATATGAATTCCCTTTGCCTCTTGAAGTTGACACCTCTGAATGATCAGGTGGAAGAGCAATGGAATCCATGGAGGTATCTCCTTCTCTGGCAGGGGGGTTGGAGTAAATGATCTTTCAAGGTCCCTTCCAGCCTCTGACATTCTGTGATTCTGTGATCTCTTCTGGCCCAGTCTGGCAGAGGAACTTCACTTTCTTTGTTTAATTTATTGTACTGTCATGCATAAATCTCTCCAGGAAAATATTAATTGGAGTGTGTGTGTTCCTTGACAACTAACTCTAAATGGATTAAACACATTTCACCCAATGAAGCAAGGAGGTGTTGATTAAGAGAAATTGAATTGTATTCCTGAGATAATTTTCTGTCTCTGTATCTAGAGGATATAGGCAAACCAAAGCTTGCAGAAGAAAGAGAGCTGCTACACTCCCAAGTATCTCAGAAACAATATTCAGGACATACATATTAATTGATTTAATGCAAAAAAAAAAATGTTCAGTGCAAACTTGTACTGAGACTTTAAATTGAGGTCCTGACCATTCTCTGTGGTCACCAGAGGATCCCACAAGAATGGGAACGACCTGGCAATTTCCAGTTTGGATAATTATGTTCTGCTTCCTTAATGTTTCCCATGCCCTTTCAATTAGTATGATAATCATCTTCACTTTGCAACCTACACTGAAGTGTAAGTGATGGTACATGCTGTTAAATAGCTGCCATGCTCCACCCCAGAATCAGCTGCCTTTCAGCAGCGATGCTGGTGCTGAGAGCTTTGTCATCTGGCATGCATCATCTGGTGGGAGCAGGAAGGTGTGTGTGGACCATAGCAGGGACTGAGTTGGCTCTTCTCTGTGAGCTGTTTCAGAAATCGTTCTGGATGAAAAGCCTGAAACATGTGGAAGAGCTCACTTTAAGCAAAAGAGAGAGAAATAAATGAGTTGTAGGGGAAAGAGCAGGAGGCATTGTAAATTCAGCAAAACAACTGGAGGTGAGGAGCCCTCCACTACAGCTCAGGGGTGATTTTGTAGTATGTGTGAGTAGTGCAGTCCATCAAGCAGCTGTGGAGAAATGAAGAGGTGCTGTAGCTCCCATCTCTGTGACATTGTGATTTAAAGAACTGTTCTTTGCTGGCATGGCCTTGTCTCTTTCAGTCTCGAAAGGGAGAGAAAGAATCCTTTCTCTGCTCCTCATTGGCATTTGTCTTAACACCTCCAGGGAGGTGGTGGAGTCGCCGTCCCTGGAGGTGTTCAAGCAAAGCCTGGCTGAGGCACTTAGTGCCATGGTCTGGTTGATTGGACAGGGCTGGGTGCTAGGTTGGACTGGATGAGCTTGGAGGTCTCTTCCAACCTGGTTGATTCTATTCTATTCTAATAATGATGTAGAGGTAGAATCATAGAATCATAGAATGTCAGGGGCTGGAAGGGACCTCAAAAGATCAGCTGGTTCAGCGCCCCCTGCCAAAAGCAGATCACACTGGAACACATTCAGATGGTTCATGAATATTTCCAGAGAGGGAGACTCCACAAACTCCCTGGGCAGCCTGTTCCAGTGCTCTGTCACTCTCACAGGGAAAAAAAATTCTTCTTCACATTCACATGGGAGTGATTGGCATTGGAATGGGCTGCCCAGGGAGGTGGTGGAGTCACCATCCCTGGAGGTGTTCAGGAAAAGACTGGATGAGGCACTTAGTGCCATGGTCTAGTTGACTGGATAGGGCTGGGTGATAGGTTGGGCTGGATGATCTTGGAGGTCTCTTCCAACCTGGTTGATTCTATTCTATTCTATTCTAAAACATCCACGCATTGCCCCTTGTGCTGTCACTGGGCAGCACAGAACAGAGCCTGGCTCCAGCCTCCTGGCACTCACCCCTTATGTATCTATAAAAAGAAAAAAGACAGAAAATCAAGAGAGTGTGTGGTTGAGTCTGGGAGATTGATTTCCACACTGAACCCCCTGGTCAGCCATTGGGTAACAAGACAACAGAAATATTTCACTCTGCTTCACATGAGTTGTTTGCCTTCACCTTAACTGTTTTTTAAAACAGCTTTACGCCTTGTGAGAGATACAGGTTGCATGAGGCAGTAGTCCCAGCTACCTTTCGGATAGTAGAGTTTCCTTATAAGAGAGATAGAATAGAATAGAATAGAATAGAATAGAATCAACCAGGTTGGAAGAGACCTCCAACATCATCCAGTCCAACCTAGCACCCAGCCCTGTCCAGTCAACCAGACCATGGCACTAAGTGCCTCAGCCAGGCTTTTCCTGAACACCCCCAGGGATGGTGACTCCACCACCTCCCTGGGCAGCCCATTCCAATGCCAATCACTCTCTCTGCCAACAACTTCCTCCTAACATCCAGCCTAGACCTCCCCTGGCACAACTTGAGACTGTGTCCCCTTGTCCTGTTGCTGATTGCCTGGGAGAAGAGACCAACCCCCACCTGGCTACAGCCTCCCTTCAGGTAGTTGTAGACAGCAATGACTGATGTTGTTATTTCATATCTGTAGATACAATTATTTTTTGGGGGGGGGGGAAATGAAGCCTAAATGAAGTCTCTGAAGGAGGATCTGTCTTTTGCTAACAGCCATCATTTTTGTATAAAGTTGAAGGTATTCATATTATGTCTTCATCTTCTGTATCTCAACTAGTAACAATATCACAACTACTCCCTCCTGACAACTATATTCATTTCTCATTAAAGATATTTCATGTTTTATTCAGGAATTTAAATGAAGCTATCAGAGCCTGTAATAGCAACAGTTTGGGATAATTGTATCTCATTGATGGCAGCCTCAAGAGTTCTAATTAATATATATTTAGCTCCCTGGCTGTCTTTAGACCAAACGCCTCGGTATGAAAGACGGGGAGAGGCGACAAGGGAAGGGGGAAGGGAACAGGCTCCAAAATAACAGCCTCTTATTGAAATTTGGATAGGAAAATCTGTATCAGAAGCAGGAACTATGTGCTTTGGGATTCTTGCTTCTGCTGCTCCCCCATTGGGTCCAAAGTAATTGTTGAGATACAGAATCCTTCTCAAGAAAGGAAAAGAACGTAGATTTACTGCCCACTTGTTTTGAAGGGGGGAAAGGAGGGATGACAAATATGGATTTTTCTCCTCCCATAGAATGGTTTAGGTTGGAAGGGACCTCAAGGATCATCCAGCTCCAACCCCCTGCCATAGGCAGGGACACCTCCCACTGGAGCAGGTTGCTCGAGGCCTCATCCAGCCTGGCCTTAAACGCCTCCAGGGAGGAAGCATCCACAACCTCCCTGGGCAATGATACACCTCACATCTGAGTTCAGCTTATCAGTGGTCTCTGCTTTTATTACCTCTCTCCCTGCCTCCCCCAGCCAGAGTGCTCCATTCCAAATTGCTCAGCTTCACAGATATGATCTGCAATGCAAACAGGCTCTCATTACACTTTTTCATACCAAAAAAACCCACAGAGCTTGCTTTAATGTATGACTGATTAGCCCTCACCATACAGCTTTCAATTTTCTTAGCCCCTTTGGGCTTCTTTAACCCTCTCCCCCACTCCCTGCTGCCTTTCCTTCAACACTACCTTTCTCTCTGTTGTATGAAATGAGGCTAAGGAAAAGATTTGGGGAGGGGGAATTATTCTGTCACTGGAATTCATAGCACTTGTATTCACTTACGAGCCTGAACTATTTTCTCAAATCACTTCAGTCTCTGTGACTTTCTCAGACTGTAGTTTATAAATCACTTTTGTGGTACACTATCTAGGGGGGATCAAGACCCCTGGAAGCTGGAGTCATATTGAATTGCATTGTGTAACGGAGAGTCATTAGGAGTTTACAGTCAGGGGGAAAAAAGAAGTCTTATAAATAGGCTAATTCAACTGCCACTTATATGTTTTAAAGGCATTATTGAGGAAGGAGGATGGCAGTATTATTTGCTCCCAATTTTGCTCTCATCAGCAGCAGCTAAGGGTGGCTCTTGAATAGGACAGAAATAGAGATTTTTATAGACCTCCAGCTTTAAAACCTCAATTTTCACCGCCCCCCCCCCCCTCTTTATTATTTAAGCAAGTACTAAGGACTGTTTAGAGGTTTATTTAACTGGCTTCCAAGCTGGAAGCTAATGCAGCCTATACTGGCTCAAATAGCCTCAGTTTCTCCTGAATAAGAGTTGCTTTTCTCTTATTTGCACTGATTTTTTTTTATTACTTCTTCTTCTTCTTTTAAAGTGCTCATATGAGCAGAGTGTCTTGTGCAGAGCAGAGTGTCTTGTGCAGAGGCTTTCTGACAGAGGGCTTTTTTGGTAGGAAGTTCACATGGCAGCTGCATGTTTTCAGCCTGAATCTGACAGTATGACTGTTTTACTTAAAACATCTCTTTTGGTATTAATCCAGAGAAGGGCAACAAGGCTGGTGAAGGGCCTGGAACACAAACCCTATGAGGAGAGGCTGAGGGAGCTGGGGGTGTGCAGCCTGGAGAAGAGGAGGCTCAGGGCAGACCTCATTGCTGTCTACAACTACCTGAAGGGAGGCTGTAGCCAGGTGGGGTTGGTCTCTTCTGCCAGGCAACCAGCAACAGAACAAGGGGACACAGCCTCAAGTTGTGCCAGGGCAGGTCTAGGCTGGATGTTAGGAGGAAGTTGTTGCCAGAGAGAGTGATTGGCATTGGAATGGGCTGCCCAGGGAGGTGGTGGAGTCACCATCCCTGGAGATGTTCAAGAAAAGCCTGGATGAGGCACTTGGTGCTGTGCTCTAATTGAGTGGATAGGGCTGCATGCTAGGTTGGACTGGATGATGTTGGAGGTCTCTTCCAACCTGGTTGATTCTATTCTATTCTAACCTTTCCCCCATTTTTCCTTCCTTTTAAAGTGAAAAAAAAAAAACAAAAACAAAAACCAAAACCACAACCAAACAAAAAAAAACCAAAACCAAAAAGAAGCAGAGGCTTGAAGCAATGACAAAGTATTTATTTCATCTGGGTGTGTTCCACTTGCAGAGGGATGACACAAAACTGACGGCTGCTGGGTGTTGCCTTGCTGCGGACCAGCTATTTTTTTGGCTGAGGCTGGAGATATCAAATACCTGGATATCCTCACACTTCCAGGTGTAGTAGAGGGAGAACAATGACCAGAAGCAGGTGCCTGGCCCTCAGGAGCTTTGACATGCTGCCAACAAGCTCTCTCCTAGTTGAAATTGCTGGGGTTTGACAAAAAGAAAATGAAGTTGACAATTCTCACTATTGTCTGCAGATCTCAGTGCTGTGTCATCCACTTCCATGCCATCCACGAGGCTGCTCTGCTTGGCACAGACAGGGTTTTCTCAGAAAAACAAGGTGAACCCAAAGCAAACCTTCAGTTAAAAATGGGAGCAGAGTCAGAAGTTCAAAGGGTGGAGAGTTGAGCAGGCTTGCTTGGCCAGCAGCAACCTCACGTGAAGTGTCTCCTTGGGATTCTGTTGATGGGTTGCTTTGCAGCTCTCCCCTGCTGCTTCCATAACCCGGCTTGGAATCCAGTCCAGCCCTGAGAGATAGAGGGTCAGTCTGGTTTGATAGTGTAAGGTCAGGAATGGAATGAGGCTGGGATATCTCAATTGAGAGTTGAGTGTATAAAAGTATAAATCAAAAAAGCAAAATCCTTGAAGGGACACCTTGCAGCCGTCTGGGGAAATGAAAGGCTTTCAAATAAGAAGACTCAAGAACAGGAGACTCTGGCAGCCAGTGCGACTAATAATGCTATTTGCTCTCAGCTCAGAGAGTAGTAAACTTTTCTCTGTAGTCTGGAAAAGTAGAGGATGTACTCTCAAACCCGAGGAGAGATGCTGCTCCTTAACACAGCCTGCTGCCGGCATGCCGGGAAGGCTTTAAGTGCATGTAAATACAAATCGCATCGCTTAGGCTGCTGTTTTCTGAGCAAACGCACCCCAAAACCCAGCTTATTTTAAACAGCTTTTCCAACTGTGAGAAGTGTCCTTGAAAACTTTCCACAGGCACAAAGTTCACCACCAAAGTCACAGAAGGGGAAGAGCAGGGGCTTATTTTTCCATCCTCCGTACTCCTGAACGCCGCTGTCTGGTTTTGCTGCAGGATACTCATAATTTTATGCTTATTTAAACAGACACATCTCTAGTTCATGGGCATATTCTAGGGGAAGAAAAAAAGAGAGAGACATGTAGCTTCGAGTGCAGTTCTCATGGGCAAACACCTGATCCCCTTTAATAAGAGATAAAAGGGAAACTATTCCCTTGCCAAGCTACTACATTACAGGGCTTTGCCGGCAGAAGCGCGCTGGTAGCTGCACGTCTGCCTAGTCGAGGCTCAGTTGCAGGTAGGGCGATTAGCAGCAGCTTGTGCCAATGCCACTTACACCCACTTGTAGCAGGACTTGTGTGTAGCACTGAGTGGCACACAATTAGGATACAGGAGAGGTTTAAGAGTTCAGGATGTGCACATCTGCCAATCAAACAGGGGGCAAAGGTGGACCTAATTGATGTTTCAAGCTGCAGCAGCCTGCTTCCTTACTGTTGGATTAGGTTTTTTTCCTTCAGTAGTTCCCAGTGGTTTGATATTTTTATTGCTATTAGTGTGTCCTTGAGGAAAAAAAGACCTGAGTGCTCAGCTCCCATGTGCTAGTGTATTTTTCCCCCTCTCAAGGATATTTATAAGTTTACATTTGTGAGTTTTCTTCAAATGGCCCAAACCGCTGCACTTTTATTCTCTGTAGGGTCTGCCATTAGTTAGTTGCAAGCTTTGGATTACTTTGCCTTGTCCACAGAGATGGGCAGAGGAGTTTGGAATAGAAAAAGCCCCAACAACCAACAGATGTCCTTGTCTGTGAGGTGACAAAAGCTGTGTAGGGTAAAGTGCTGCACCTGCATTTACAGGGCCAGCCACAGGACATCTCACAGTCTCACAGTATCACCAAGGTTGGAAGAGACCTCACAGATCATCAAGTCCACAGAGCTCAAGGCCAGACCATGGCACCAATTACCACGTCCAATCCTGCCTTGAACAGCTCCAGGGACGGCGACTCCACCACCTCCCTGGGCAGCCCATTCCAGTAGCCAATGACTCTCTCAGTGAAGAACTTTCTCCTCACCTCGAGCCTAAATTTCTCCTGGTGCAGCTTGAGGCTGTGTCCTCTCGTTCTGGCGCTGGCTGCCTGAGAGAAGACAGCAACCTCCTCCTGGCCACAACCACCCCTCAGGTAGTTGTAGACAGCAATAAGGTCTCCCCTGAGCCTCCTCTTCTCCAGGCTAAACAATCCCAGCTCCCTCAAAATATCTCTTCATACAATGTTAAAGCTGCTGCTTCTGAAGCAGTCTTTAAGCAATATCACAGAGATATGCTAAGTTACCTGGCACCTCTGTAGTGATCTAGGATCCTTGAGGAATCAAACCAGAAAGGCAGACCGATCTCCACACACATCCCACCACCTGTGATACACAAACCCAGAAAGGCTTTTCTAAGGAGATGGAGTATACAGAGTTTGGCTCTTGTTATGACTTAAAGCAAGCACAGATTCACTTCTCCAGTTTGGATTTGCAATTCAAGAGAGATGTTGAGGTGCAGGAAGGTGTCCAGAGAAGGGCAACAAGGCTGGTGAGGGGCCTGGAGCACAGCCCTGTGAGGAGAGGCTGAGGGAGCTGGGGGTGTGCAGCCTGGAGAAGAGGAGGCTCAGGGCAGACCTCATTGCTGTCTACAGCTACCTGAAGGGAGGCTGGAGCCAGGTGGGGGTTGGTCTCTTCTGCCAGACAACCAGCAACAGGACAAGGGGATACAGTCTCAAGCTGTGCCAAGGCAGGTCTAGGCTGGATGTTAGGAGGAAGTTGTTGGCAGAGAGAGTGATTGGCATTGGAATGGGCTGCCCAGGGAGGTGGTGGAGTTGCCATCCCTGGGGGTGTTCAGGAAAAGCCTGGATGAGGCACTTAGTGCCATGGTCTGGTTGACTGGCTAGGGCTGGGTGCTAGGTTGGACTGGATGCTCTTGGAGGTCTCTTCCAACCTGGTTGATTCTGTTCTATTCTATTCTATTCTATTCTACTCCCTCTTGGATGAAATTGTGCTTTTATTAACTGACATCCAAGGACTGATCTCTTAGCAAAGCATTGCTCAGGATCTCAGGTTGCCAGCGAAGCCACTGGAAGTGAGTTCAGTGGTTCTGACAGGTTGAATTCCACCAAGTCCTCACGTTCATTTTAAAGCAGAAAGTAAATATGAGAGATGTTGACTGAGTAACTTTGCAAGCAAACTTGTATCTTCACTGAACCAGAAGGTAGTTCTTAGTCACACCAATATGGACACACCAGGAACCCCATAAGGAGCTGCATTTAGGAGAAAGTTCCACTGAACAAGCCCAGTGTGCACTTAGTTCAGATAAACCCCAGAGAGTCAACCAGTCAGACCTCCAAGTCTGCTGCAATTTGTGCTCTGATGTATCCCAGGCAAACTTCACTGCTCTCTTGCTACAAATCAGATGGAAAGAAAAGCAGGCAGAGTGATCAGGCATTTGGATGTGCCTTCAGAAGTGCATAGTCTGCTTCACGGTGTCTAGGTCTGGGCCACTTTCTGCTCATGTGCTACTCAGTGTAGATCTGCTCTGGTCTGGGCTACTTTCTGCTCACATGCTACTCAGTGTAGGTCTGCTCTGGTCTGGTCTATTTTCTGCTCACATGCTACTCAGTGTAGGTCTGCTCTGGTCTGGTCTATTTTCTGCTCACATGCTACTCAGTGTAGGTCTGCTCTGGTCTGGTCTATTTTCNCTGCTCACATGCTACTCAGTGTCGGTCTGCTCTGGCCTGGTCTCGGTCTGGGCCACTTTCTGCTCACATGCTACTTGGTGTAGGTCTGCTCTGGTCTGGTCTAGGTCTGGTCTGCTTTCTGCTCACATACTACTCAGTGTAGGTCTGCTCTAGGTCTGGTCTGCTTTCTGCTCACGTGCTACTCATTGTAGGTCTGTTCTGGTCTGGTTTAGGTCTAGGTTTACTTTCTGCTCACATGCTACTCGGTGTAGGTCTGGTCTAGGTCTGGTCTACTTTCTGCTCAAATGCTACGCAGTGTAGGTCTGGTCTGGGTCTGGTCTACTTTCTGCTCACATGCTACTCAGTGTAGGTCTGCTCTGGTCTGGTTTAGGTCTAGGTCTACTTTCTGCTCACATGCTACTCGGTGTAAGTCTGCTCTGGTCTACTTTCTGCTCACATGCTACTCAGTGTAGGTCTGGTCTGGTCTATTTTCTGCTCACATGCTACTCAGTGTAGGTCTGCTCTGGTCTGGTCTAGGTCTGGGCCACTTTCTGCTCACATGCTACTTGGTGTAGGTCTGCTCTGGTCTGGTTTAGGTCTAGGTCTACTTTCTGCTCACATGCTACTCGGTGTAAGTCTGCTCTGGTCTACTTTCTGCTCACATGCTACTCAGTGTAGGTCTGGTCTGGGTCTGGTCTACTTTTTGCTCGAATGCTACTCAGTGTAGGTCTGCTCTGGTCTAGGTCTGGTTTGGTCTATTTCTGGTCTACTTTCTGCTCACATGCTACTCAGTGTAGGTCTGATCTAGGTCTGGTCTATTTTCTGCTCACATGCTACTCAGCGTAGGTCTGCTCTGCTCTGGTCTAGGTCTGGTTTGGTCTAGGTCTGGTCTATTTCTGCTCACATGCTACTCAGTGTAGGTTTCAATTTGACATTTAACCTGTGCAGAAGTCCCTATGTATTTACAAAGAAGTTAGGTATTCTTCAAATGTCTTTAATTTTTAATGATGTTGTCAACAAGTAATTTTCCAAATCCTTTCTTTAAAATGCTCTGTTTGGATAATTGCCCTAACAAGCAGCAGAGAGAAATGACTGTCCTGTAGTAGCTGGTAAGATGCTTCTTGCATTTCAAGCTTGATGTGGTTCCTTTTACAGAGAGAGTGCATGAAGAGAAAGGAAATTTTGGAGGTGCACCTCAGTTTCTTCTGATTTTTCTAGCAGCCATCTAGAGGATTTCATAGAATCATAGAATCAACCAGTTTGGAAGAGACCTCCAAGCTCATCCAGTCCAACCCAGGCTTATCCAATCAACTAGACCATGGCACTAGCTGGAGGATCTGTTCTCTTGGGAAAGTGAAGGGAATCCTTGCAAGTCATTTTTTTTAAATATCACTTTAAAAAGAAAGAAAAAAGAAAAGGTAAAATCATGGAGTCACAGAGTCATAGAATCAATCATGTTGGAAGAGACCTCTAAGATCATCCAGTCCAACCTAGCACAGC
>WAAF01013241.1:535466-558975 GCA_013400475.1 Tricholaema leucomelas
TGCCTGGCAGAAGAGCCCAACCCCACCTGGCTACAGCCTCCCTTCAGGTAGTTGTAGACAGCAATGAGCTCTGCCCTGAGCCTCCTCTTCTGCAGGCTGCACACCCCCAGCTCCCTCAGCCTCTCCTCACAGGGCTGTGGTCCAACCATCTCACCAGCCTTAGTGCCCTTCTTGAGACAGTGGATCTCAGATGGAGGATCTGTTGTCCTCCTGGGCAGGTGAAGGACATCATAGAATCATAGAATGGTTTAGGTTGGAAGGGACCTCAAGGATCATCCAGCTCCAACCCCCCGCCATAGGCAGGGACACCTCCCACTAGAGTCCTTGCAAGTTATTTTTTTATTTAAATACTACTTTTAAAAGAGGAAAAAAAAAAAAAAAAAGAAAAAAAAAAAAGGTAAAATTCTTAGCCCAGAAGTCCAGCAGCAAATGGGAACCTGGCCTGAGAAATGGTGGAGCAAGCAGGTGTCCTGTGTCCTCTTCCCTAGCCTCATTGTCTTTTAGTATTTGAGCAATGGTACTGCAGCATTTCACAACTCCCTGGCTCTGAACCCACTAAAGTTGTGGTGGTGTCTTGACAGCTCTTCCCTTCCTAAACAAGAAGGGAAAGTTGCACTCACTCAGAAAAAGTAACAGCACTGAACATCTGCTGAAAGCAGGGTGGGGAGAGCAAGGGGAAGAGAGGATTAAGGAAACCCCCTGCTTGGAATCCATCCTTTGTTTTGTGGTCGATGCAGCCTCTCTTTAACATATCAACAAGAAACAAAGACTTGAAATCAAATGATAGGGTAGGAGACGAGAAAAGAATTGTCTGCAGCATTTCAACAAAGCCACTGATCACTTCTGCTGGCACTGGCTACACACCCCCCGCCCCCCCACCTCTGCTTCTCTGTTCCCCCCTCGTTACACGATACTACTTGGGAACATGTTAGCAAGGACTGAGAATCAGGCCAGTGGCTGCTGATGTTAAAAGGACATGACATGTGCACAAGGCAGGGCATAGGGGCTGGCTGCACATATTAAAGGCAAACACATCACAATCCAATTAGTAGAAATGGAGTGTGTGTGTGTGTGTGTGTGTGCTGGCTCTGGCTGGTTTTTTCCCCTCTCTTTTCCTCTTAAAGTAATACTTGGTGCTTTTTTTTTTTTTTTCCCTATTGATTGATTTATTTTTGAAAGGAGCAATTCCCTTCTTAGCTTTCCTCTCTCTTCTCCTCCCTCCTTCTCCCCACTTTCAATTCCTCATCCCTGCATTTTCACCTCAACGGAGCTGCTGAGGAACAGGAGTTCAAAGGCAATTGGAGTAAAAAAAAAACCATATTGTAAATGAAAAGAGCTCTCTAATCCTTTTTTTGTTTAACCTATCCTGCACAACAGGCAATTTCTGCAAACCTAACACAAACTTGTGACTCTTCAGCACTGGGAGAACGAGAGGGATAAAAGCAGCACAGGTTTGGGTGGTTTTTTTCCAGTGGAACTTAAGCTGACTAGCTAAATATCTCTGTGTCTGCAAGTTTTTGCTAGCTTTGTCTTTAAATTCGTTCTAAGTGTGCCTCATCTTCCTTCCTGTGTTACTTGGCCACCAGAGCTTTGTATTATGTTACTAGAACAAATGTCCTGTAGCTTTCATTATTCCAGTAGGAATGAAGGGAAGCAGATTCCTAAAGGAGAGACAGATTTTGAGACTCTAATGTTAAAGCAAAACACAGCTTTCATTATATTACATTTTCAACACATTTTATTGAATGCAGAATAAAGTCTGTGTTCCGTAGGAGCTGTCCCTGCCTGGATAGGGCTGGGTGCTAGGTTGGACTGGATGATCTTGGAGGTCTTTTCCAACCTAGTTGATTCTATTCTATTCTAACTAGCTGATCCATGAGGTCCCTTCCAACTTAAACCATGCTATGGCTCTTCAATCTGTAATAATGCATTCATAGAATCATAGAATCAGTCAGGGTTGGAAGGGACCACAAGGATCAGCCAGTTCCAACCCCCTCTGCCATGCCCAGGGGCACCCTACCCTAGAGCAGGCTGCCCACAGCCTCATCCAGCCTGGCCTTAAACACCATGAGGCACTTAGTGCCATGGTCTAGTTGACTGAATAGGGCTGGGTGCCAGGTTGGACTGGATGATCTTGGAGGTCTCTTCCAACCTGGTTGATTCTTTTCTATTCTATTATTATTATTATATACCTCCAGCCATGGGGCCTCAACCACCTCCCTGGGCAACCTGTTCCAGGCTCTCACCACTCTCATGCTCAACAACTTCCTCCTCACCTCCACTCTGAATCTCCCCAGCTCCAGCTTTGCTCCATTCCCCCCAGTCCTCTCACTCCCTGACAGCCTAAAATGTCCCTCCCCAGCCTTTATTGCAGGCCCCCTTCAGATACTGGAAGGCCACAAGAAGGTCACCTGGGAGCCTCCTCTTCTCCAGACTGAACAGCCCCAACTCTTTCACTCTGTCCTCACAGCAGAGCTGCTTCAGCAATCTGAGCATCCCAGTGGCCCTTCTCTGGACACACTCCAGCATCTCCACATCCCTCTTGTCATAGGGGCTCCAGAACTCGATGCAGTACTCCAGGTGGGGTCTCAGATTCTGATCTGCTATTGAGCCACAACCTTGTGTAGCTCCTGGTCTAAGTGAATAATTAAACATGTATAAATTCAAGTTTTCATCTAGTCTCATTGAGCATAAAGGAGTCTCCTGTCACAGGCTCACAGGATATTAGGGGTTGGAAGGGACCCAAGGAGATCATCCAGTCCAACTCCTCTGCCAGAGCAGGACAATCCTATCTAACACAGATCACAGAGCAACACAGCCAGACAGGCCTTGAAAGTCTCCAGAGAAGGAGACTCCACAACCTCCCTGGGGAGCCTGTGCCAGTGCTCTGTGACCCTTACAGTAAAGAAGTTCCCCCTTGTGTTGAGGCAGAAGCTCTTCTGCTGCAATTTACACCCATTGCTCCTTGTCCTATCCCAGGGAGTGGTGAGCAGAGCCTTAAAGTTGCTGCAAGTACTTTGTTGGTTGAGGCCCAAAGTTCCACCTCAACTTGTGTTGCTCAAAGGTGTCCTTACTCAGCAAATCACTTCAAAACCTGCTCCATTTTAAGCACACATCCAAATGCCACTGTGAGAATTCATTCTGGTGAGCTGTGTGGTTAGTCTAAGGGACAGGTCAGTCAGCAGAGCAATCAGACAGGCTTGTCTGTGCGCTCAGGATGGTGAATACAGAGAATTTAGCTGCAGGAAAACAGAACCATAGGGAAAAGGAGAAGTTCAAATGAGGTAGGTGGACCTACATGGGCATTCTCACTTCCTTCCTTCCCACAGCTTCCTCTGTTCCTATAATCTCAGCACAGATGTTTCCTTTTTAATCCCTGGCTCCAGCTGGCAGTGCATCTCTGCTCTACCGTACTTAGGCGCAATTACTGCAGACATTAACTCTGCACATGCTTCGGAAATTGACTGCTTTTTCTTCCTTGGAAATGTTGCTCATCATCAGGTTTTTAACAGCCAGAAATAAAGGCCATTTGTGTACTGATGAATCCTATTCCCTTTCAAGATTTGTTAAGAGAGATAAAAGGCACAAGAAGCAGGCTTCAAACAATCGCTGGCACGGTGGAAAAATTGGACATTTAGTTTACAATACTTTCTTTTACCAGTGCAGAGAGTCTTCAGCACATGACAGGGAAGGAGTGGGGAATAATGTGAAGCACATGCCATATTCACCTGCCTTCTGTTGCTTTTCCAAACTAGCCACAAGTGCTTTGTTCATTTATTTTGATTAGCAAAGCAGAAGCTCGATTTGCTGAGCTGAGTTCAGGGAATGTTTTATTGCAGATAAACTTTCATTTACTAATGGAGTGGGACTTAATCAAAGTGCCTGGAGTCAAAAATCACAACATCTGCACCTGATGGTCATAGCCACTCTCTTTTCCTCTACACCCAAGCATGAGACTTTGTCACCTCATGTTCACCCATTTGTGGTGCAATGCTGCTGAATTGCCATCAGAGCCTAGTGAGAGCCAGGCTAGATTCTTGCTGAGACAAATCTAACTGTGTCTTGAGCTTGAGAGCAATGCAGAGTCCAGCAGCTGATGGATTCTGGAATCCAAGTGTGCCCTGATGGTCCTGATAGTGTTTTCCCCCTCCCCCCCCATATTCATATCCAGCAGCTTTCCATTGCACATGGAAGCAAGCTGAGACAGCCCCACTACTACTGTGATGCATCTGGTGGGCAGTGGAAGAGTGAAGAACCTGGAGGCCCTACGCATTTGGCATGACAGTTGATTTTATCTGATGAAGACTCTCAAAGAGTCTAAATAGAGTATATGAAATATCTTTAAAATATCAGGAGATCCTCACCTCAGCTGGACTCTCTCCTTTTCTGCAAGACACTCATGGATTCTGATCTTCTGTTCTTGACAGCAAACAGGTTTTGTGCACTAAAATGTATTGATGAAGTGAGTGTGTGTTGATCACCTTGTTCTCCTCATTCTCCTTAGGACCCTGGATACATTCCCACTGCTTTCCACTCCATTCATTCCTGAGGATGGCAGGAATGAGGCAAAGGAGGCAAAGGGATGGCACATCCAGCATTTCGAGTGGCTGCTAATATGATGTGTACAACTTCAGACATTTATGTGAGCACTCAGAAAAAAAGGATAAAGTTGGCAGCAACTTGAGGTCATCTTGCTTAGAAACCACCTAACCACTGCCCTCCAGGTAAGAAACTGGAAACCTGTGCTTATCTCTACCAGTTAGTGTTCCTATGTGAGCAGCCCATTGCAGCTTAGATAGATGTGCTGTTACAGACATAAAAACCTTTTAATGCCCCTGGAGAGCTTTCAGTAGAGATTGTTGCTACCCCTCAGTCAATAAGAAGCACAGGATTTGTTTGCCAATGACAGTTTTAGGACTGAAATGAGAAAGTTCTGCCAAATGACACCAACTCTGGATGGTCCTGTGGAAAACTTGCACAATTGCTGTACAAAAGGAGAGCTTTATTTACACTGCATTGCCTATTACTGCATCAGCCCTCAGTATGATTGCCTATTACTGCATCAGCCCACTTCATTGCAAGGGCACGATGATGCCCTTTCAACTCTCTACTGCTAATCTAGCTATTCACTGATGGGAACAAGAAAGGAGAGTGAGAAGAAGAAAACAAAAGCTTGAGGACAATTCAGCTTTGAAATTGTCTTTGTTAAATACAGGGAAGGTATAAAATGATCCTACTTTGACACTTGATTGGTAAAGGCTGCTACAAAAGCTTTCAATAATTTTGGTTGAGCTGTGGCTCTTCTTGCACTCTTCTAGTTGAGATGAAGTGCATCTACAGCTTTGCTGACATCTGCCATTGGTAAACTAAAGAAAAAGAATAAGTGCAATCTGGTTATTAGAAAGAAACTAAAGATTCTAAACCTGCTACATAAGGAAAGTAGGAAGAAAAGAAGGTTTGTTTTGTTGGTTTTTTTTTTTTTTAAGCTGTGGGACTTTTCTTTGCTCTTCTTTCATGTAGGATGCTCCAAAATGCTTCTAGTTTGATCTCTATGAAACAAAGAGGGAAGGGGGCATTGTAGGAAAAGCTAAGAACTTGGATATGATAAACACATTTAATATAGAAGAAGAAAACCATCCCCAGACAAAATCCTGCAGACCTATAGAACCCACTAAGGATAGCTGAGTCCTGCAGTGAGGCCGTATTCAATAAAGCTTCTACAAGGTAACACTTACCATTTGAAACAAGCCCTGTGAGGAGAGGCTGAGGGTGCTGGGTACGTGCAGCCTGGGGAAGAGGAGGCTTAGAGATGACCTCATTGCTGTCTACAACTACCTGAAGGGAGGCTGTAGCCAGGCAGGGTTGGGCTCTTCTGCCAGGCACCCAGCAACAGAACAAGGTCACATAGTGTCAAGTTGGGCCAGGGGAGGTCAAGGCTGGATGTTAGGAGGAAGTTGTTGGCAGAGAGAGTGATTGGCATTGGAATGGGCTGCCCAGGGAGGTGGTGGAGTCATCATCCCTGGAGGTGTTCAAGCAAAGCCTGGATGAGGCACTTAGTGCCATGGTCTGGTGGTTGATTGTCTAGGGCTGGGTGCTAGGTTGGACTGGATGATCTTGGAGGTCTCTTCCAACCTGGTTGATTCTATGACTCTGTGAAACCAGTTCCAGGTGACTGTAGCTGGGCTTGAAAAGAGTTGGGATTGTGAGAATGAGCTTCAGGAAAAAATGAAGCAGTAGTCACATTCCTTAGTGAATGAAGGCTTCAAAGTAATCTCTTCCCACCCTCCCACTTCTTTTCTTTAAACCATAGCGGTGGTCAATAAAGATCATAGAACCATAGAATCAAGCAGGTTGGAAAAGACCTCCAAGATCATCCAGTCCAACCTAGCACCCAGCCCTAGCCAGTCAACCAGACCATGGCACTAAGTGCCTCATCCAGGCTTTTGTTGAACACATCCAGAGATGGGGACTCCACCACCTTCCTGGGAGTATTTAGCTGTGACTTTTTGACATTTACTTTTGTGGAGATGCATCACAAGAGTGAAAATGAGACTGTCTCTTAAAGGCAGCCCAGCAATTTACAGAGAAAACTGAAGGGTGAATGCTAGAGGTTTGTGGGCAAACCCCTTTTGTTATATTGCTGTAAGGAACAATACATTGATCATCCAGTCCAAGTTGTATTTTTCTCTTCTAAAGAAGTTTTGCAAGTTTGTCAGCTTTAGCATCTCTGAGTTGATCTGGTTTAGTTGGTAGATTAAAAGAAACAAATGTACACCTGTGTTTTAATAACTCCACTGCATTTAATACAGTGCAGTTGTTGCATGTGAAGTCAGCAAGGGAAAGGGACTCAGGTTCTGTCTGCACCCAGCTAGATGTATAGAAGTGTTTCTCCAACCTTTTGGAACTCATTTGCAGCAGCTCACAAGCCTGTTGACTCTCTGACTACCCAAGCCTGCCGACTGATGCCATGTAAAGTTTGGAGTTGAGATCAATCACATGCTCTTGATGTGCCCTTTCTCTAATGCAAGTTGGCTACCGTGGCAGAGTTGAAGGAGAATTCAATTGTGCTGGGAGTTAATAGGATTTCTTTTTATCGGTGAGGTGCTGGGAAGTGGATGAACCTTTGAGTTCACTTTGGCTCCCAAGCTCTGTCAGCATAGAATCATAGACTGAAAGGGGATCTGGTAAAAGCATGGAAATATCTGAAGGGTGGAGGTCATAGAATCATAGAATAAACCAGGTTAGAAGAGACCTCAAGATCATCCAGTCCAACCTAGCACCCAGCCCTATCCAGTCATCTAGACCATGGCACTAAGTGCCTCATCCAGGCTTTTCTTGAACACCTCCAGGCACGGTGACTCCACCACCTCCCTGGGCAGCCCATTCCAATGCCAATCACTCTCTCTACCAACAACTTCCTCCTAACATCCAGCCTAGACCTCCTCCAGCACAACTGGAGACTGTGTCCCCTTGTTCTGTTGCTGGTTGCCTGGCAGAAGAGCCCAACCCCACCTGACTACAGCCTCCCTTCAGGTAGTTGTAGACAGCAATGAGGTCTGCCCTGAGCGTCCTCTTCTCCAGGCTTAACAGTTCCAGCTCCATCAGATGCTCCTCATAGAGCTTGTGTTCCAACCCTCTCACCAGCTTCGTCACCCTAAATGTCCCAATGTCTTTTCTAGTGTTCCAGTGGAATGTTAGAAGAATGTAACTTTATTTTAGCTGAATGTAAGGGGAGAAAACTGGAAGAAGAAAATGTTGACTTTAAGATAAGGGAGCATAGCATCCAACAAACTGACTTTACAACCATTTCAAATCAGACTTCTCCCCAGCACAAAGTAATCCCACTGCCTGAGACTCCTTTACTTAAAACTGCAGGGAGAAAAAAAAAACAAACAAATATAAAAGAATTTAAAAGGGAAAACCAAAAAGGACAAGGAAAAGCCTTTTAGGTCAGCTAACCCATCCCTTGCTGATCCAGGCATGCAGCTGATAGTATTTTCACATCCATGCGTGCTTTGTCCAGGCTGCTTTAATTCCATCACCTGGGCTTCCATCCACTCTCAGGAGAGTTCATTCCATTTACTTGGTCTGAGTTGACTGCAGGGATGGGTTTTTAAAAAGTTCTCTTTTTGTTTTTCATTGACAAATCAAGCAATAAAGATTGGGTTGCCAGGCTCAAACATCTCCTCAACACAGGTTGGTTTGTGGGTTGTTTCTTTGCGGAGAATGAGAAAAAGCTTTCAAAGTAGAGAGTATCACCTCCCCCTTGCTGCTCACCATCACAAAGCTCTGACTGCAGAAAGATCTCATTCATCCTCTGAAGTGTAATCTCTTGAGAGCTCAGAAATACTCCATAACCTGGAAACACCTTTGTTTTGAAGGGTAGGAAATAAGGGACTTTCCTCAGTAGGTAAAATGCAGTTTTGTCTTGAATTAGTGTCAGCTTTTGCTAGGACAGGGGGGTCCCGTGGATTCCTGCACCAGACGTGTTCTGATCCAGCCTGTCTTCTCTGCTGCCTTAGCTCTATTACCCAGCAGAGTCTGTCTCTCTGTCTGTCTGGAGGTCCTCTTTTCAGTGTCACAGAAATAAAAAATATCACATAATGTTAGGGGCTGGAAGGGACCTCCAAAGCTCAGCCAGTCCAACCCCCCTGCCAGAGCAGGATCTTCTAGACCAGCTCACACAGGAACACATCCAGACGGGCACTGAATATCTCCAGAGAAGGAGAATTCCTCAACCCGTCCTGGGCAGCCTGTTCCAGGATTCTATAACCCTCACAGGGAAAAAAATCCTCCTCATGTTTAAATGAAACTTCCTATGCTCAGCTTTCACCCACTGCTGCTTATCCTGTCATCAGGCATCACCCAGCATAGCCTGGCTCCAGCCTCCTGCACTCACCCTGCACATATTGATAAACACTGATGAGGTCACCTCTCAATCTCCTCTTCTCCAAGCAGCACAGCCTCAGCTCCCTCAGGCTCTCCTCATAAGAGAGATGTTCCATTCCCTTCATCATCTTTGTGGCTCTGAGCTGGACTCTCTCAAGAAGTTCTGTGTCCCTCTTGAATTGGTGTACCCAGAACTAGACACAGTACTCCAGACGTGGCCCCACCAGGGCAGAGTAAAGGGGCAGGAGAACCTCTCTCTCAAGCTAGCCACAGACCTAATCCACCCCAGTCACTCTGCAGCCTGATTCTGATTTGCTTTACACCACTGCTCTCAGTCAGACAGCTGCTATCAGCAGGATGATTGATGCCAGCATGATGCAAAGGTGGGTGAGACTGACCTTGTGCACTTTGCATTTCAGGGAGGAATCAAATTTTGCTTCCCAACTTTCACCTTGGGTTACAGGCGAGCCATATCTAGTTCTGCAAAGGGAAACAGTTGGAGGAAGGCTAGATGGGGGGCAAAATGCAGTCAGATCGTGTTCTGGCTGTGAATTTTCAGGCTGCTGTGCTAGGCATCCAGCTCTTTGTACTAACAGGAGTGCTAATATGATGTATTAAATGTCACACCAGCATCGCTGGGTATGCATATCTCTCCTGTTGTACTGCCTGGTTATGCTTATTCAGCTCTTTGAATAATTTAACACATTTCATACTCCAAATTACCCACAACAGTTTGACGGGGCTGCTGGCAGTTTACTTGAAACACTCAGTGTTAGGTCAAAGCAGGGCCCAAGCAACTGCTAAATAGAAGGACATTTCATACTTAGCAAAGCATAATTAGACATATCCCTGCCCAGTTTTCCTTTAAAATAGGTAAATCCGTGCCAATCCCAGCGGTGCCACTGAAGGACTAGACACAGCTATGTATAGCCTGCCACCAGCAGCGATCTGGGCTGAAGAAAAGGAATTGTGGGGGCCAGGAATTGTTGAGGACAGCTAAAACTAGGCAAGAGGACACAGCTGTATCAGTGTGTCGCTCACACAGCTGAAGAGCAGAGGCACCGATTACCTTGATGCAGTTAGGCTGGAGTCAGGGATTTGTGCAACTTCTTCCTGCATTTAGCTGAGCCTTGTCTTGGAACAGCTGCCTGCAAGCTGAAGAATGAACCTGGAAGCTAAAAGTCCTTAAATTGCCAGCTGACTTGGAGAGGGAAAGAAAATCTTTATGCTGTTTTCTTTGTTTCGGAGGGAACGTTCCCATTTTCAGGCAGCACCTTCAACACCACCACGAGTAGGAAAGACACTGCCTGAATATCAAGCTGGCCACACATGCCAAATCCAAACAACTAGACTGATGTTGCATTAGGCCAGCACCTACATCCCAACCTGACTGGAGATGGGATGCAGCTGGTGGATGTCTCAGTGAGGACATGGACCCAGCACACAGTGGTCTGCACTCATCCATGCCTTGCGCTGCTGGAACCAGAGTCACAGAGCGTGCCCAGGTCAGACTTAAGCTGCAGATTCTCAAGCTTCACCTTTCTCTGTCATTAATCAGCTGAAGGCTTTGCTCCAATAACATTTCTGCTGGATGGGTGTAGAGAAGTGGGAATGAAATAAATAGGGCACAGTACTTGGCTGAACAGCTGGGTCTGGGCATCCTGCTCAGGATTAATGGAAGTGGTGACCCATAAAGTGCTGCTGTTCCTTGGATTAAATTAGGAAGGAGACACTGAGCTGAGAGACAGACAAAGTACCTGGTGCTTTGTTTCTGTGCCTGCCTGAGGTGGCAGAGGGGAAGGGTGTTTAGCCACTAAGACTGTCCTCTCTTTGTCTTTTTTTTTTTGTAAGCAGGATGCAAAATGCTTTCACAGCAATGCATATTCACCCCAAATTTGGTGGGACAAGGCCATGTGCTAGCCCACACTGGACCATTCACACTCGATACATAGGTAACACAGCAATAAATCAGTGGCCTTGACACAGTGCTGCTCGAAATAATTTGGAGGTGTACCTGGCAGGAGGTTTGGAATTGCAAACTGCTGGATGCATGTGGCTGCAAGCTCCTGGTGGTGCAATGGGCTGGGAGGACTGATCTGCCCCGAGGGCTACCCAAGCCTCCATCAGCACCTCTCCACACTTCTGCTCAGGCAGAAACCAGGGAAGTGGCAGGGCAGCAAAGAGTTGAGTGTTTTCAATTAAGAGTTGAAAATCTCAGCCCTCGCAGTGCATCGGGTAGGAGGAATCTCTCCCCAGTCTGTCGGCTCGCCCAGGGCCTTGCAAAGTGATGATGCAGGACACAGTCAGCAGAGATATTTGCAAAGTGACAGCAGGGCTCTGATTGAGTGAACCTCCCAGGTCCAAAGCATCAGGCTGCTCAGGAGGATATGCTGAAAATCTTTTCCTTTTTTTTTCCCCTTTCCCAGGGATTTGCACATCCTTACAACAGCTGAGGGTCTGTAATGAAATGTTTGCTTATCATCCACTTAACCTGCTTCGAAGCAGTCTGAGCCTGCAATGTAACCTTGGGTCAAAACTATTTTGGATAGCTGAAACTCATGATAAACACATGCTTTTGAAGGTTAGAAAGCCATCAGTGGGAGACATCAGATTCGCTTCGTTATTATTAGGAGGGGAGCAAATCCAGGAGTGTTCAGAGCAGCAAGTTTTGTATAAAACATGAAAAGCAGATGGGGGGGAGGTGGCAGAAGGAAGGAGGAATCTTTTTTGATACCCAACAACATTGCTTCTGCAGCAAATCCTTTCTCCTTGTAATTTAAGATTGTGCTTGAAATAAGGAGGCAGCTGCACCCGGGGAGGAGCAGAGGGCAGCCTGTCCTTTTGGGTAGCTTGATTGGCTCTTTGCTGTGTACCTGATAATTATGAGGGAGCTTGCAAGACTCCAGTTGTGCTGCTTTGAACGTGCACTGAGCAGCATTGTGTTTACAGCAGCACTGTCTGGTCTGAGATCTCCAAAAGGGGGAAAGAAGATTGCCATAGATCACAAGTTTTTACTGATAGCAAGTTACAGCCTTACATACACTTCAATCTAACTGCACCTGCTAGGAGGTCTGTGCCTACCTTAGGGTTTTCAGCTGTATTAAGACCGCCAGCATAAAGTGTTTCACTTAGAAAATATGCCTATATTTCTCAGATCCACATAGAAATCCTGCTGCTCCTTCTGTGATGTGGGAGGATTCCCAAAGCGTAATCTTGAGTGCAGTCTGCTGGATGTGGCTTTTAACAACCTCATCGGAGTCTGAGGCTGATGAGTGAGACAAGGGGAGAGGGCTGGAATCTCTTCACACGTCAGCTCTGAGCTACAGCTTACTGCTTGAGTATTGCACAGGGAAACCAGAAAAAACTTCAGTCACTCTTAAACACAAGTTTAGATAGATGTGTGCATATGTCTGTACACATACACAGACCATGCAGAAGTCAAAGTCTCATCCCTCAAAGTCACAACCCCATACATTTAAGGCACCTGTCTGAGCAGTTTCCTGTATGAAGAGCAGAGCTCAATGCTGTAGCTTTTCCCATTGTCCTCAGTATCAGCCATATAAAATCATGGAATCATAGAATTAGACAGGTTGGAAGAGACCTCCAAGATCATCCAGTCCAACCTAGCAGCCAGCCCTGTCCAATCAGAGAATCACAGAATTTCTCAGATTGGAAAAGTCCTTCAAACTCATTGTCTGGGGCTCTAATTTAAATCCCCAGAGACTCTAATAAATTGGATAGAACCGATGACAATTAAAGTGCCCTTCCCTTTCCCCATCTCCTTCCCCAAAGAAAGGAATTGGAAGTGAGAGGAAAAGGTAAGCCCACCCAAATAAATCAGTCTCACTCGATTTGGAAGTTAAAAGGGAAAAGTTTAACAATAACTTAAAAGGGTATCAAAGGTAGGGAGGTTACAAAAGGTATAGGGAAGGAAAGGATAACGAATACAAAAAAAAAAGGTATGAATACGACCCGAGTTTGTGATGGTGGTGGCCATGTGTGTGGAGAGATGCAGGGAGAGCTGGAGTGTGGTCCTGAGAGGGCTGTGGAGTGGTCCAGAGAGAGTCCCAGAGAGAGACACAGGAAGTCCCCCTGCTTTTAAGGGACAGGAAGGGGGAGTGGGCTAACCATCACCTGGGGGTGTCCAGACCCACCCCTGGGGATGGGTCAGGACCACCTGAGGTCAGGTTTTGAGTTCAGGGACACTTCTCCTGGAGTGTTAACCATATACACTCATCCAGTCCAATCATTAGTTTCACACTGACAAGTCCCTGACTACACCAAATCCCTCAGCACAACATCTAATCACTATGATCAACTAATCACAGTCTCACAGTCTCACAGTATCATCAGGGTTGGAAGAGACCTCACAGATCATCAAGTACAAACTTTTACCACAAAGCTCAAGGCCAGACCATGGCACCAAGTGCCACGTCCAATCCTGCCTTGAACAGCTCCAGGGACGGCGACTCCACCACCTCCCTGGGCAGCCCATTCCAGTGTCCAATGACTCTCTCAGTGAAGAACTTTCTCCTCACCTCGAGCCTAAATTTCCCCTTGTGTAGCTTGAGGCTGTGTCCTCTCATTCTGGCGCTGGCCATCTGAGAGAAGAGAGCAACCTCCTCCTGGCTACAACCCCCCCTCAGGTAGTTGTAGACAGCAATAAGGTCACCCCTGAGCCTCCTCTTCTCCAGGCTAAACAACCCCAGCTCCCTCAGCCTCTCCTCGTAGGGCCTGTGCTCACTAGACCATATCACACCCAACCCAACAAGCATTGCACCCTTGCAGGACTTCTGCTTCAGCCTCATGACCCTGTTGTGCAAGGATTTCTGCCGTAGCCGCAGCTACAGGTGTGACCAGCAAAAGTGACAGCGGAGAGGGATTCCTCCGCTGGGAGAACTCCACGTTTCCTCTCTTCCCAGGACCTCCACACTAAGTAGGTTCAGTTTCCAAGTGAAAAGATGCTGTTTCTTTCTCTTTTCACCCAATGGTCAGAGATGGCAAATTCACTCTGGGATCTGTGCATTCAGCTTTGTTCTTTCTCCTTTCCCTGCTGTCACCAGTAATTAAAACTGAGCGCAAAAAAAATCCCCAAAGATGCTATTTTTTGAATAGATATTTGAAATTTAAAGTGGAAAAAAAAAAAAAGAGAAGAAGAAGTTGTGAAACTTGTCAGATCAATGATTTGACACATATTATTTAGCTGGCTCTAAATATTCTGGAGTGAGAACTTACTTAACAACTTGTTAACAAAGCATAATTCGGAATAAAACCCCATCTCTCTCTCTCTCTCTCTCTCTCTCTCTCTCTTTGCTAGTTGCATTCACAATGTGGGGCTGGTTTCTAATAGCTCTGTCTCTTAAATACTGATCTGGTCTTTTCCTCTGCAGTGTCTCAGAGGTTTTGGCACTGTTTTGTGCAGAAGGATGGAAACAAAATACAGAGAGGACGTCCACCAAAGCTTGGTACTGCTGAACACCTTGATGTGAGTAACTTGCCTGAGTCACACGTAGGGTAGTGGTGTTGGGGCACTTAAGCCACTTGGTCAGCACTTAAGAAAATCCTTCTAAGTGAGCTCTTGAGAGTGAATGATACATGAGGAGCAATTTTCTTGGGGAGAAAAAGAAACAAAAAGAGTATTTTTTTCCTGATGCCTGCACTGTGGTTTGTTGTCTCTGACTGGAGTAAGATGCCTCACTCTACCTTTGGGCTTCTCTGTAATGAAGAGATCAACAGGCCCATTTCCCCCTGAAGTGCATCCCTTAGACCCTCACACCTGTAAACAATGGATTTTTCCATGTGAAATGAAAGGGCAAGCACATCCTGCTGGCAGTTTTGACTCTGTAGAGTGATGTAGTGTAAAATCACTATTACTTTTCCAGCAATTTGTTAGTGACTGTTGCTAGGTAATGCCTTTTCCACTAAGCATCAGTGAGCTAATGTGAGGGCTTTCCAGAACGTTTCATTATATAATTAAGCCCTTGGTGGTGCTGACTTCTTTACAGAGGTCTCATAGCTTCTCCATGTGAGTGAAAATAAAAAGTTGTTATGGCACTACACATGGGGACACAAAAAGCACTGCTGAAGCCAGTGTAGTTTCTTGGTAACATTGCTGCGCTCTGCTTTCTTTTGTTGTTACACATGGCTATCAGCCACCTGTCACTGTGGTATCTAGCTAGACTGTGAAGTCATTTAGATGGAACACATGACAACTACACGGGACATATGACCCAGTGGAAGTAGCACTAGATCCCAAATATCTCTCTGGATTCCATACTCTGTTAAACAAAAGCGGTCCCTTTGTTCTGACATCCGGACGCTTGGTCTAACTGTGACCTTTTCACACAGTCTCACAGTATCACCAAGGTTGGAAGAGACCTCACAGATCATCAAGTCCAACCCTTTACCACAGAGCTCAAGGCTAGACCATGGCACCAAGTGCCACGTCCAATCCTGCCTTGAACAGCCCCAGGGACGGCGACTCCACCACCTCCCTGGGCAGCCCATTCCAGTGGCCAATGACTCTCTCAGTGAAGAACTTTCTCCTCACCTCGAGCCTAAATTTCCCCTGGCTCAGCCTGAGGCTGTGTCCTCTCGTTCTGGCGCTGGCCACCTGAGAGAAGAGAGCAACCTCCTCCTGGCTACAACCACTTTTGCTTCCCAGGGACAGGAATGAGATACAGAGGAGCTACCTCAAGAGGATGTGACAGGATAAACAGAAAGTGAGAACAGAGATTTTTCTTCAAGATCTTCAGATGTGAGCCTCAAGGTACTCTTTGTTTTATTTAAAGGGGCAGACAAAGAAAGGGGGAGACAAAGAATGGGGCTGAGGACTTGTGAGATGTCAGAAGGTCCACAAACCACACACCACAAACGAAAAAGCGTAATGTTAAGACTGTGTTTTGTCAGGCTTCACACTGAATTTCAGGATTTGTATCTTCCATTGGACAGCACAATGCACAGGGCCATGGTGATGATCATAGAATGTCAGAGGCTGGAAGAGACCTTGAAAGCTCATCTGGTCCAGCCCCCCTGCCAGAGCAGGATCACCAAGAGCAGATCACACAGGAATGCATCCAGACAGTTCTTGAATATCTCCAGAAAGGAAAACTCCACAACCTCCCTGGGCAGCCTGTTCCAGCGCTCTGTCACCCTCACAGGGAAAAATTTCTTCCTCAACCTCCCTGGGCAGCCTGTTCCAGCACTCTGTTACCCTCACAGGGAAAAATTTCTTCCTCAACCTCCCTGGGCAGCCTGTTCCAGCGCTCTGTTACCCTCACAGGGAAAAATTTCTTCCTCAACCTCCCTGGGCAGCCTGTTCCAGTGCTCTGTCACCCTCACAGGGAAAAGGTTCCCTGGGCAGCCTGTTCCAGCACTCTGTTACCCTCACAGGGAAAAATTTCTTCCTCAACCTCCCTGGGCAGCCTGTTCCAGCGCTCTGTTACCCTCACAGGGAAAAATTTCTTCCTCAACCTCCCTGGGCAGCCTGTTCCAGTGCTCTGTCACCCTCACAGGGAAAAAGTTCTTCCTCAGGTTCACATGGAACCTGTTATCCCTCAGCTTCCACCCATTGCCCCTTGTCCTGGGCATTACCAAGAAGAGGCTGGCTCCATCCTCCTGGGACTCACCTCTCACATATTTACAAACATGAATGAGGTCACCCTTTAGTCATCTCCTCCCCAAGCTAAGAAGCCCCAGCTCCCTCCGTCTCTCCTCATGATGCCTTAAGCAGCCCCAATGCAAATTTTCTTTGCACCAAGGATGCCTAGCAAATAAGCAAGAGAAAGAGCCAAACCTTTAAAAGGCAGTTTTGATGGGCCCTGGTGGTGCATGTGAAAGCCTAGCCTCATTCCAAGCCTGCCAGGGTAAGTGAAAGAAGAGCCTCTGCAATTTTTCTCTTACAATTATGTCACTGAGTCCCGTAGCCTTCATTCTCCCCTCCCTCTCCCCACCGTGCAATTTGTAAGAGATGACAAGTCACTCAAAGTACCTCTGTTTACAGAGAGCCTGAGTAATACAACACCAGGCTTGGGCAGATTCCATGAACTGCAGACCCTGTGTTGACAGAAGGGGTTTGTGGCTGATTGTTTGATGGGCGCCGTGGGTGAGGCTGCAGGGGAGCGGTGGGAGAAGAGCAGGGCACTGGGGGTGTTTAGCTCTGAGGTCATGTTGGTTACCAGGGAGAATAGCTTTCAGTGGGTTTCTACTGCATTGGTATCTTGGTATCAGTGATGAAGTTTTAACTGGGGAAGGGCAAGGAGGATTTTGCTCTCACCCTACATCTTGGAGAAGAGGAGATTGAGGGGGCATCTTATCAATGGTTATCAATATGTACAGGGTGAGTGCCAGGAGGCTGGAGCCAGGCTCTGCTGGGGGATGCCCAGTGACAGCACAAGGGGCAATGGGTGGAAGCTGAGCCATAGGAAGTTTCATGTGAACATGAGGAGGAATTTTTTCCCTGTGAAAGTGACAGAACCCTGAAACAGGCTGCCCAGGGTGGATTGTGGAGTCTCCCTCTCTGGAGATATTCAAAACCCACCTGGATGTGTTCCTGTGTGATCTGGTATAGGAGATCCTACTCTGGCAGGGGGGTTGGACTGGCTGAGCTTTGGAGGTCCCTTCCAGCCTCTGACATTCTATGATTCTGTGATACACAGCTCCACATAAGCCACAGCTACCAGCAACCTGGGGCAGGATGTCAGGAGCTATTCACTTTCCACCTGGCATGAGCCAGCAGAAAGGCAGGATGAATGGGGAGAAGATTGCTGCATTCATGTAGAATATCTCCTGTAGATAGAACTGATCTGGTGAGCAAAGCCAATGTGATGTGGCTGAAGATACAAATGCTCTGTCTAGAATGGATGTAGCATAGACAGGAGTACAAGTTCCTCTTCCACGCTGATAATGCAGCTTAACTCAGTCTATTTCTACAGAATCATGGAATGGTTTAGGCTGGAAGGGACCTCAAAGATCATCCAGTTCCAACCCCTCTCTATATGCAGGGACACCTCCCACTAGAGCAGGTCACTCAAGGCCTCATCCAACCTGGCCTTGAACACCTCCAGGGAGGGAGCAGCCACAACCTCCCTGGGCAACCTGTGCCAGTGTCTCACCACCATCACTGTAAAGAACTTCTTCCTAACATCTAGTTTAAATATTCCCTCTACCACTTAAAACCCATTACCCCTTGTCCTGTCATTACAAGACCTTGCAAATAGTCCTTCCCTGGCCCTCCTGTAGGCTCCCTTCAGATACTGGGAAGCTACTACTATAGAATCATAGAATCAACCAGGTTGGAAGAGACCTCCAAGCTCATCCAGTCCAACCTAGCACACAGCCCTAGCCAATCAACCAGACCATGGCACTAAGTGCCCCAGTCAGGCTTTGCTTGAACACCTTCAGGGATGGTGACTCCACCACCTCCCTGGGCAGCCCATTCCGATGCCAATCACTCTCTCTGCCAACAACTTCTTCCTAACATCCAGCCTAGACTTGAGACTGTGTCCCCTTGTTCTGTTGCTGGTTGCCTGGCATGAGAGACCAACCCCACCTGGCTACAGCCTCCCTTCAGGTACCTGTAGACTCAGGTCTGTCCTGAGCCTCCTCTTCTGCAGGCTAAACACCCCCAGCTCTCTCAGCCTCTCCTCACAGGGCTCTGTTCCAGGCTTCTCACCATCCTCATTGCCCGTCTCTGGACATGCTCCAGTATCTCAACATCTCTCTTGAATTGAGGAGCCCAGAACTGGACACAGCACTCAAGATGTGGCCTTACCGGTTCTGAGAACAGGGGCAGAATAACCTCCCTTGTCCTACTGGCCACACTGTTCTTGATACAGGCCAGGATGCCACTGTCTCTCTTAAGTTTTAGGACTCTATGATGAAGCCATCTGCTATCAAGTTGGTGATTAAATGTCATGCATTTCCATTCTGTAATTAAAATAAAACCCCAAAAAACCAACCCACAAGAAAACAAAGCAAAACCTCTGCTGTGTGTTGCACGTCAGCCACCCTATAGCAATTAGCTAATATCGGTTATCTTCTCGCTGTGCAAGCTTCCCAACTCTGCAAAACGTAGTTTGGGTCTTCAAATGCTAACAGTTACTTATTAGGTGCCTCAAAAGATTCAGGACCCTAGTCAGAGGATTCCTTCTGTTGGAGGCCTGTAAAAAAACCCAAAGAACAAAAGAAGAGTCCCCTACTAACACGCTCACAAAGTAACTACAAGGCAATTGGCAACAGATGAATACTGACAGAGCAGAGCAGTATGCTGGGAATGATTAGAGCAGAACTGTCAGCATGAAAGGCAGTGCTCATGAAATACCTTTAATCTAGCCACCAGTGATTATTCCTTTTCTGGGCAATCAGCTCTTCCCACCACTATATCTTACAGGGTGCAGCAAGCATGCATTCAGAGATGCTGCGCTCTTGCTGGCGACCAGCCTCCTTCTTGCCCCCATCAGGTGAGAGACAGAGAGCCTTGAAGGTGTTACATGTCAGACCCAAGCAAGGGATAGATCCCCAGGATCCTGGCCCTGGGTTTCTCGCCCTGAAGCAGAAGACAACGCTGTCACTCAGAACAGCAAGTTCCCATTCACAGCTATTTGTCATGTTAATTACTAAAGACAAAATTCTCCTTCATCTCAATCGTGCAGGTCAAAGCAGAGAAGTTTCGCACTTCAGAACATCAAACTTTGCTTTCATCTGCTTGTAGGACATAATTCTGAAAGTCCTTTTGATCAAGTAGGGAAAAAAAAAAGAGAGGAAAAAAAAAAAAGAGAAAGGAAGACAATTTGAAAGTTTTCTAGTGAGTGGGGTTGTCATCTCCTTGTTAAAAACCAAGGGAAAGGAGTCTCTCTGCTCATTAGCCACTGGCTGGGTGTGCCCATAAACACAGGACCCCACCAGAGCAGGTAAACCGTAAGCAAGCAAGGTAAACCCTGAGCAAATATTGACAATCACTTCCCTCAGCAGCCATGCAGGACCCTCATCACATCATTCCTGCTTCATTAATTTAAATACAAGTCATTAGCTCGATTAGATCCCCGTGTAGTGTGCTGTAGGAAACAGCCTTGGCTGAGGAGGCAAGGTTTTGCAGGCAGAGCGGCTGCACATGATGACTGTAATTTACTGCACAGCGTAGCTACCCGCTCCCACATTAGCTGTGAGCTCTGTCGTGCTCACGCCAACATTCCAGCAGTATTTGGCATTTCACGAGCCCAGTATTTATCACTCCACTTCATACAAAGTTGCAAACCTTAACAAGGCTTATCAGCTTTTACAAACCATCTCTGTCTGCTGGAGTGTGACATGCTGAGTATAATTCCACTCACTGTGCAGTCATCGGATGTGAAAAGGGGAAGGGGGAGCAGGGGGCTTCAAAGCAGCAGTTTGTCTTGCTTTAAATGAATCATGAAATCAGATGTCCATATAGCCTCTTAAGTTCCTGCAGGTGAGATGTAACCTGCAGGCTGGGCACTTAGAGCAGTCTCTGTCAGATAAAATTGTCTCATTGTTACTGATGGAGTAATTACGCCCTGAAAAAGATCGCTGTGGCGGCCGTGCGAGAGGAGAGGGACTCAGAACTCAGGCCCAGGAGTCACACTGGGGGTGGTTGGTGGCAGATCAGGTCAGTCAGCCTCAGCTCACCCAGTGTAAAGACAAAAATCACCAGAGTTAGTGGATTATTGTTTTCCCCTCCAGAGACTGGCTGGGGCACTTAGTGCCATGGTCTAGATGACTGGCTAGGGCTGGGTGCTAGGTTGGACTGGATGAGCTTGGAGGTCTCTTCCAACCTGCTTGATTCTATGATTCTATGACTTATCAGAAAGTACAGTTAAATATGTAAGTGTGTATATATATATCTTTGCCTCTGAAGGTTTCAAAGATAGTGGCATTGGCACAAAACAACCTCCATATCCTACTTTTCTGCAGGTCCATCCCTATATCTAGGGCAAGAGCAGAGACAAGTAAGCTTGAAAAGGGGCTCGCAGTACCTGTTGTTTTGTGTGTCTACATGCCCCTGGGTATATAACACCCCATCACCACCCCTTTCCTGCTCATCAGGCACAAGTGTGACACACTGATGTGGGTGGAATTTGATTGAGAAATGAGCTACTGTTTGTATTGTCATCACACAGTTCTCTGAAAGCGTGAAGTCAGTCTGAAAAAATCAGGATGTTAAAAATGAATGCCTTTTTCTTCCTTTTTTTTTTTTTCCTTTCCCATTTCTGTTGTTTTTGGTTTTGTTTTTTTTTTTGATTCCTCAGTCTGTGTTCATGTCACTTGTGGAAGGTGGTGTTGAGATTTTGGGTATGAGTAGATAGAAGTCAGAAACACCTCTTTCATAACAGGGTATTACAAATGCTTATTCTCTCTCTCCTTTAAATCCATGGTATCAGGAGTCAGGCTGATAAGTTTAATGTCTTGAGGTAATTCCTTAATTACTGTGTAGGCTTTCATAGTTCCACTGACTTCAGCTGAGATGTTACAATATACATCGACTGAAAATATGTCCCCTAGTACCTGGAATGTAAAATAAAGAGGCTCACCAAAGCTTGTGTACAGAGCAGAGCCATATATCCCCTGCCAGGCAGATGTGTAACTGTTGAAGAATGGAATGGGAGATCTTAGGGAGTGAAAAATGATCAATTAATTGCAGTTAAAAACTCCTCCAGTGCTTAGGTAGTTTTGTGTGTGCTGATGAACAAGGCATTGCCTTGCTAGTAAGTGCCTCAGAAACATTGGTGTGTCCATTTCATTGCCATCATAGAATAGTTCAGATTGGAAAGGACCTCAAAGATCATCTAGTTCCAACCCCTCACCAGAGGCAGGGATGCCTTCCACTAGAACATTTACTTGCTGTACTCACCCTGACCACAGCATCTAGTGACACCGTGCAGCCCCAAGCTGACTCCTTTGGTTGGCTATAGGAGTCCCACTCCAGAGCATCCCAGCAATTTAAACAGCCACAATGCACCTCAAAGTGTCTCTTCTTTCTAGTATTGGGTGATACAATGAGAGGAAATGGCCTGAAAAGGTGCCAGGGGAGGTTTAGATTGCAGATGAGGCAAAATTTCTTTACTGAAAGAGTGGTCAGACATTGGAACAGGCTGCCCAGGGAGGTGGTGGAGTCACCAGCCCTGGAGGTGTTCAAGAAGTGTGTGGACATGGCACTCTGGGATGTGATTTAATGGCCACTGTCATCTGAGGCTGATGACTGGACTTGGTGATCTTAGAGAGCTTTTCCAACCAAATCAGTTATAGAATCATAGAATGGTTTAGGCTGGAAAGGACCTCAAAGATCATCCAGTTCCAACTTCCCCCACCATAGGTAGGGACTCTTCCCACTAGAATAAGTTGCTCAAGGCTTCATCCAACCTGGCCTTGAACACCTCCAGGGAGGGAGCAGGTACAACCTCCTTGGGCAACCTGTGCCAGTGTCTGACCACCATCACTGTAAAGAACTTCCTCCTAACATCCAGTCTAAATCTCCCCTCCTCCAGCTTAAACCCATTCCCCCTCGTCCTGTCATTACCAGACCTTGTCAACAGTCCCTCCCCGGCCTTCCTGTAGGCTCCCTTCAGATACTGGAAGGCAAATCCAAGATCTCCTGGAAGCCTTCTCTTCTCCATGCTGCAGAGCCCCAGATCTTGTAAGCTGTCCTCATAGCAGAGCTGCTGCAGTCCTCTGAACATCTTGGTGGCCTCCAACACTTCCATGTCCTTCTTGTGCTGGGGGCTCCAGAACTGCACACAGGACTGCAGGTGGGGTCTGAGGAGAGCAGAGCCAAGGGGCAGAATCCCCTCCCTTGCCCTGCTGCCCACACTGCTCTTGCTGCAGCCCAGCACAGGGTTGCTGTCTGGGCTGCACTCACACTGCAGGCTCATGTTGAGCTTTTCATCAGCCCAGACCCCCAGGGCCTTTCCCTCAGGGCTGCTCTCAGCCATTCACCACCCAGCCTGGAGTTGTGCTTGGATTCTATGATCTGCAGATAACATCTTTGCCTGTTCTTTTTATCACCCACCCTGCTGTTTGCACCTACAGCCATGGGGAAATCTTCCATGGTAGCAGTTTGAACTGCACTTGTTGATTTTAATTTTTAACATTCATTTGTTGTTTTCCTCCAAGGGATTCTTTCTGGTGATTTTTTTCTTGCAGCTAGTGAAATCCAAGGCACAGGCATTGTGACCTGGAGCACGGAAACAGGTTCCCTGCATGTCTCCCTGCATGACTGACTCATGTTCTAACCTTTGTCAGGTCACTCAGGTGGTGGTGTTCTTCTCCATTTCTTGAGCCAGCAGTGTGCATTTGCAGCTCACAGGGCAAACCAGAGCCTGGGCTGCATCAGAAGAAGTCTGGCCTGCAGGTCGAGGGAGGTGATTCTCCCCCTCTACTCTGCTCTGGTGAGACCCCACCTGGAGTACTGCATCCAGTTCTGGAGCCCCTACTACAAGAGGGATGTGGAGATGCTGGAGTGTGTCCAGAGAAGGGCCACGAGGATGCTCAGAGGGCTGCAGCAGCTCTGCTGTGAGCACAGACTGAAAGAGTTGGGGCTGTGCAGGCTGGAGAAGAGGAGGCTCCCAGGTGACCTTCTTGTGGCCTTCCAGGATCTGAAGGGGGC
>WAAF01013241.1:560169-608188 GCA_013400475.1 Tricholaema leucomelas
CTGGAACAAGCTGCCCAGGGAGGTTGAGGAAGACTTCTTTCCCTGTGAGGGTGACAGAACCCTGGAACAGGCTGCCCAGGGAGGTTGAGGAAGACTTCTTTCCCTGTGAGGGTGACAGAACCCTGGAACAGGCTGCCCAGGGAGGTTGTGGAGTCTCCCTCTCTGGAGATATTCAAGAGCTGTCTGGATGCCTTCCTGCATGATCTGCTCTTGGTGATGCTGCTCTGGCAGGGGGTTGGACCAGATGATCTTTTGAGGTCCCTTCTAGCCCGTGACATTCTGTGATTCTATGATACTGCTATGCAAACACAGGTGAAAACAACAGCCATGAGAAGATTCCTGATGCAAATCCACAGTCCTGGATTGGAAAAATCTCTGTGCAAGATCCAGTTATCCACAGATCCTTCTGCCATACTGCTAATCCTCTCTCTTTCCCTACCTCATGCCTGCCAAAGCTGGATGCCTGTGACTGCAGCAGCTTTATATCAGAAATGGCCAAATGCTTTTTTTCCCTCAAATATTTCTGAGGCACCTGCAAGGAGAGAAGCAGCTAATGAAACCCAAATGAAATAAAAGCAGGGTTTGCTGTATTTTGGGAGTAAATGAACTCGGATATTTTGAAGCGTTCTCACAAGGCTCAGATTTTAGAGAGCGATGAATCACTCGCTGGAGATGTCTGTTTTTCTTCTCTGACTGCACAAGGTGCCCAGACACCTTCTGCAGGCACTCTGTGAGAGCCCCAGTGTGTAGGAGGGCTGAATCCAGCCCTGCCACCATGCAGATAGCGTGGGTTTGCAAGAGAGAGAGTCCTTGGTTCTCACCAAGGGCAGCAGGTCTTTGGCAGCCAGTCCTAGGTCCTTGTGCAAGCATGCCGTGCTCAGTCAGTCTCAGGTCTGTGTGCTGCTGTTCTCATGCTGCCCAAGCCAGCCTTTCCCAAGGATGTGTTGGTTTGGATAGGGAACTCTCCTCATGATTTTAGTTGGAAAAAAAAAAAAAGGAGGCTGAGAGAAGACCTCATTGCTGTCTACAACTACCTGAAGGGACGTTGTGGAGAGGCTGCTGCTGGGCTCTTCCCACAGGTAGTTGGAGACACAACAAGGGGGAATGGCCTCAAGCTGAGTCTGGGGAGGTTTAGATTGGACATTAGGAGAAAGTGTTTCAGGAAGAGAATGGTCCAGGACTGGAACGAGCTGCCCAGGCAGATGGTGGTGTCACCAACCCTAGGTGTGTTTAAGGGTGGTTTGGCTGTGGTGCTTAGGGCTATGGTTTAAGGTGACTCTTGTAGAGTAGGGTTCTAGGTTGGACTTGGTGATGCTGAGGGGCTTTGCCAAGCTGCATGTTTCTGTGCTTCTGTGTAATGTGGCTACCAGTCTTTTGCACTGCAAGGGCTGCCCCAGTTCTGTTTGGCCACAACTGTAATCTTCCTCATCCTGCCTACGGAAGACCACGTGGAAGACCCACAAAAGATTATGCCCCAAGTTAGGTGTAGCTCCTGCATGGCAAGTCTATATCATTTTCATTTACTGCAGTGCCTAAGTACTGAGCTACCCTCCTCTTGATCTGTTTGACATCAGATTCTCTCTTCTTCTGCCCGCAGGTGGGGGGGTGGCATGGAAGGACCCTGACATTTCTTGAGATTCAGATCTTCACCTCTCATTGTGAAGAATAGTTGAAAGGTCCTTCTCTAAGAAAGCCTTGAGTTCAGCTCCATAAATAAGTCACCCTTTATCCAGGTTGTCTACGCCTGTGCCATCTCGAGCACAGACAAAGGGAGGCTGTCACCTTGGGCACTCCAGCAGATCTTCCCTGTCACAAAGAGGCATGGAAGGCAGAGCAGCCTGTGAGATAGAGAAGGACACGAATCCTGCCTTTGCTTTGCACAGCAATCTCTGTATTTCGTGCGTGCTTATTGCCCTGAGTTTGTATCCCTTTCCCACCTGTACTTACGCTGTCTTTTTTCTGTGCCTTGTTATTATTTCTATTGAGCAATCTTCATCCGAGCTGGGAGATCTTGCAGTGACTCACTTACTTGAACATTATTGCCTAGTTCTTTACACAAGACAGATTGGATATGAATGAGATCTCTTGTCCTCATGAGCATTATATTTATTTCACAAGACATTTTCTTCAGAACTCTCCCTGCAATAAATTATGTGGTATATTTATTTCTTTCTCCTACCATGCTGTAGCTTTGTGCTTTTTTTGTTGTTGTTGCTATTTCTCATTTTTCAGGCACTTCTTCTTCTTCTTCTGTGATCTGCTGTTGTTGTTTTCTGGGTTGGTTTTAGATTTTCTTTTCCTTCTCACAATCTCTTAGCTATATCTTTGGGATTTTTTTCCCCTGTGCATTTTTTAACACAGTGCATGTATTTGATGCAGTCAAAACGAGAGCTTGAGATAAGTATTTAAAGTAACAAAATGATTTCCCTCTTTTATCTTTCAGATGTTGTGTAATGACTGGGGAAAAAGAAAGGGGGGGGGGGGGAAAGGAAAGGTAGGTGAAATGATTTAAACAAAGCATAGAACTGCATGGAATGGGTTCATAGGTATAATTTTCTGATGTTCATAATGTCAACTGAGTGAAAGACTTTGGAAGTGTTTTGCTTCTGAAGAATCACCTGCCTGGATTTCAGCAGCTGCCTTTGGGAAGAGCCCACAAAAATGCTGAACTCTCTGTGTAATCCAAGGGAAGGTAAGAACATTTAAAGTGGAAGACACTGAAATGAGACTCCAAAATATCATATGCTCATGAAATCATAGAATCGTAGAATCAACCAGGTTGGAAGAGACCTCCAAGCTCATCCAGTCCAACCTAGCACCCAGCCCTGTCCAGTCAACCAGATCATGGCACTAAGTGCCTCATGCAGGCTTTGCTTGTATAGGAGTCCCTTCTTAGGACTGTATCTCACTGTCAGCACACCCATCAAAGCATCACTGTGTTCCACTGCCCTCCAGCAATCTTGCCAGACCTGCCACCTCCTTGCAGCCTTTTTTACTTCTCCATTGCTTGGTGGAGGTGTGCTAGAAGCCTGGATTCAGCCCAGTTGTAGCCTTTCTGGGGAATGTTAGAGGAAAAGATGTGTTTAGCTGAAAATCAAATGTAAGTAAGCCAATGGATGGTGTTGATTATTGCCCCTTAGTCCCTTTTCTATGCACTCAGAGACTTGACTATTGAGAGGGGGAGCCCTGGCTGGTCACTGCTGAGTCTAACCTGTCTTACCCCAGCCCTGTGGGCTGTTCTTAAGTATCATCTGTAGTTGACAAAATGGATAGGTTAGGAGGAAATTTGTCTCCTCTATGCCACATAAAATCAACCCTGACTTTCAAACGGTAGTTAAGTTATTTTTACATCTCTTCAGGAAGAAATTCAATTACCAAAGCAGTGCTCACAAAGGAAGCCTTTAAGAATCTATACATTAAAATGCACTGGAGATTCATCTGTGCAGCAATGTTTGCCCTGCCTGAGACTGGGTATCCAACATGTAGCATCAGATAGGATTATAGCAAGATATAAAAGACCTACCAGACCCTTCTTCCAGGTCTGTTGCTGTACCACATTTAGCTACTAAGGAGGACTCTCTCACTTCATGACTACTTTCATGCTTTATGTTTAAAACCAGAACTAAACTTCTTCACCTGGAATGCCATGTCATTCAGGGAAGAAGTGGGATTTCTCTCCTTGGTGACTTTCATCTACACAAAGTCACCCCCAGTCTGATCTGGTGGTGATGTTATTGCAGCTTCAAGCAGGGGGTTGGCCTAGAAACCTTAGCAGGTCCTTTTCCAATGTGGTTTTTTTTTTCCTCTATGATCTTACAGTTCTAGTGAGTGTATTACAGTAAAATAACCAGATGGGGTTTTTTTGAAGCTTAGAACAGATACCCTGAAGGCAGAAAACAGTATGTGGAGAAGAAGACATGGATGGGGGTGGGGGGGAAGACACTTCTTTCCATTTATGACTTCTAGAAACAGGACTCCTACAAGCAGTTGAGAAATTTGTCTTGATTTGGAGATAAGAGAAACAAACACTTCTGAGTAGCTTTTCACAGTAAGGCTGCCTGGTTTGTGATCCTCATCCTGTCTTGAGGAGGGTAGAGACTGTTTTAAAACGTTAGAGCAGGAACCAGCCTGACCCTATCTAATCAGTTTGGAGTCTGCATCTTTCCAGTGGGGATTAAATATGTCTTGTCTTCTGTGGTTTTATTAAAGGCCAGAGGGGAGGCAAGGAACCTTTTACTTCTGACAGCATTTTGTCTGGTTGCCTGAGGTATCTACTGCTGAGGGAGGAGGGCAGAGCAGGTAAACCTCTTTGCCATACCCAAGGCTAATGCAGGAGAACTGTGAACATTGTTTTCATTTTACAGCCTATCATCTAGTTCTTCTCACCAAAACATGCTAGCTAGGCTCAAACTAGCACAAGAACCTTGTGGTGAGCTTGAGTCTATGCATGAGGATTGCTTCCTCTGTGCACAGGGCAGAGTCATCAGAAGGATGTAGGAATAGTGTTGGGAAGGAAGGGATTCATAATGTGCCCAGCTTCCCCTGACATTGTTTCCAGAGGCAGTAGTCCTTGCACACCTAGAATCATTTTGCAGCTGGGGTTACTCAGCTAAGGGCATTCCCACCCTTGGGATGTGTTGTGTAGAAGCTTAATTTTACCCCTGGGACAAGCTAGTGCCATTCTCTGCCTTTTCCAAATGAATTCCTCTTACTAGATCAGCCAAACCCTTCTGCTGTTACCGAAACCCAAGGGTTTTCCGTGCAAAGGCAGACTTCATGCACTGAGCCAGGGGTAGGGCTAGCTCCAGCTCTTCTGCCAGTAGATGTCCCTGCACATACAGTGCTGGTGGATGTGGTCTTTCATGGAAGAACTGACTCCCCACACCTGGAAATTCACATCATTCCTGATTTGTTTTTTTTCCTCTTCTTTGGACTTTTGGTGTAAAGTCCAATCAAGCCCCACAAATCCCAAAGCCTACATCAAAAAGAAAGTTTGTTCTTTCATAGCAAAGCTTCTTTCCACTATCTATACATATTTTTGTGTTTATTTCTCAACCACAGGGCAGCCAGAGTTCTGATTCTAGAGAAAACCTTTGAACTGCTTTACTCTGTTCTGCCCTTCACTCCTGCTCTGCATCATGCAGCCAAATAACTTCCACATTTTCCCCCTCCTTTGCTTTGCAGCATTTTCCTGAAGGAGATGTTATTTTGGTGCCCTGAATTGAACAGAACAAGACCAAATGAAACCAAACAATGCTGAGCACTGGGTCCTCCCTGCGTGGCAGAAGTCACTTGGCAATTTTACAGATGCTAAGAGTCTCAACCATCAGCCTGTGAGGCATCTTCTGGAGCATAAGAATTCATCAGCTGGCTTTCATAGCCATGTTAGGTGAGTTTTAAGTGGGTTGTTTTGCAATGCTGTGCTCTGTGTTGTGACCCTGCAATTACATCTTTGCATGCCTGCTAAATTATCACCAGAAAGTTCATTTTCAAAAGTGCAAAGACAGAACCACAGAAACATGCAGGATGGCAAAGCCCCTCAGGATCACCAAGTCAAACCTAAAACCCTACTCTACAAGATTCATTTTAAATCATAGCCCTGAGCATCACAGCCAAACTACCCTTAAGCACATCTAGGGGTGGTGACTCCATCACCTCCCTGGGCATGTGCTAGTTTTAGCCTAGTTGGGATGTTTTGGTGAGAAGAATTAGATGATAGGCTGTGAAAAGGAAACAATGGTGATGTCTGCTGCACTCATAGGCTTGCTGAGATGGATAAAAACAAGACCAGAAACATAGAGTTTACTCCCTGGCTTTGGGCTGCACTTCTCTCTCTCTAACCTGCTGTCTGTGTAACTAATCCTTCTGCTTCCTAACCCCCCCTGGCTGACTCTCCAAACTCACCTTTAATGTAAGGCAAAATCTGGGGTAAGGTAGAGGGGTGGGAGAAGGTGGAAGGGTGGTTGGGAGCCCCTCCTGGGCACTCTGGTTTCTGGGAGGGCTGTTGTGTTTCTGTATCACCTTTTTAACCTGTGTATTTCTGTCTGTAGCTGTAGAGATTGTAAATACCTGCTTGTATGTCGTGCTAAGCTGTAAATGTAAAGCTTCATTCTTCAATTTCCAGATCAGATGAGTCTAGTCTGGGCTCCCCAGAGAGGTTGTGGGGTCTCCTTCTATGGATACTTCCAAGACCTGTCTGGATGTGTTCCTCTGTGATCTGTGTTAGATAGCATTGTCCTGCTCTAGCAGGAGAGTTGAGTCTGATGGTCTCCTTGGGTCTCTTCCAACCCTTAATATCCTGTGATCCCTGTGATTTTCTTAAGTGTGTGTTATGGAGGCAGGGAATTAATGTGGCCGAGTCAGGAATTTATAGAAAAATAGAGTTATTTTATTTTCCCCAAAACCTGCCCCCAAAACTAGATACAGAAATTAATTTAGTTTTAAGTAGCAGGTTCAGTTGGTTGAGAAGGATACCATAGGTAGACTTGACTATTTTGGAAGTCAGAAGTTGGAAAAGGCTTAAGCTATTAAACATAGCATCCCCCACTATCAATACAAGGCTGAGCCAAAGTTACTCACAGGTGAGTCAGGCTGGCTGAACGGAAGGGCGGTCCAGATGCTTGTCCCTTCCCTGTCTTTCAGAAGCCCCCGGGGATCGTTAAGAACCATAAAGCCCCATAAAGGGTGCTTAAGGGGAAGCCAAAGCAGAGACAGCCCTGTCCCTCAGGAGCTTGTCCTTCAGAGCGCCAGGGGCTCCTTCTGCAGAAGCTATCCAGGCTGGGGAGAACTCTAAGGTGGGAACCCCAAGGCAGGAAGTGCCCCCCAATATTTATACCCTTCCTAGACACAGAGCCGAGTTACCACTGCCTGGGCATGAAGAGCACAGCCAATCCCCGGGCAATTCCAGTGCGGGCACTGCACAGGTACCCCTCGTGTCGGAAGGGCCCTTTGCTCCCCGCCTTCACGCCTGCAGGGCCGGTGCGGGGGGAAACAGGTCTTTTCCTGCCTTTTCCTCTCCCATTCAAACCACAGAGGGAGAGGAATTTTGGGGTATAGAGGACTCCAGGACAGTGTGTGGGGTGGGTAACACCCAAAGCATCACAGCAGATCATTCCAGTGTCTGACCACTCTCTCTGTGAGTATTTTTTCCCCCAATATCCAGTCTAAACCTACTCAGTCTCAGGTCTCGCATCTTCAGCTGCCCACATCAATGCTGCTGCCAGCCCTGCCACTCATGGTGGCCACAAGCGACCCACCCCAGCAGCTTCTCACATGCAGCTTTGCAGAGGGACCTGGACAGGCTGGATGGGTGGGCAGAGGCCAATGGGATGAAATTTAACAAGGGTTCTGCACTTTGGCCACAACAACGCCAAGCAACGCTACAGGCTGGGGACAGAGTGGCTGAGAGCAGCCAGGAGGAAAGGGACCTGGGAGTACTGGTGGATAGTAGGCTGAAGGTGAGCCAGCAGTGTGCCCAGGTGGCCAAGAAAGCCAATGGCATCCTGGCCTGGATCAGGAACAGTGTGGCCAGTAGGAGGAGGGAGGCTATTCTGCCCCTGTACTCAACACTGGTCAGGCCACACCTTGAGTGCTGTGTCCAATTCTGGGCTCCTCAATTCAAGAGAGATGTTGAGGTGCTGGAAGGTGTCCAGAGAAGAGCAACAAAGCTGGTGAGGGGCCTGGAACACAAACCCTATGAGGAGAGGCTGAGGGAGCTGGGGTTGTTTAGCCTGGAGAAGAGGAAGCTCAGGCCAGACCTCATTGCTGTCTACAACTACCTGAAGGGAGGTTGTAGCCAGGTGGGATTGGTCTCTTCTCCCAGACAACCAGCAACAGAACAAGGGGACACAGTCTCAAGTTGTGCTGAGGGAGGTCCAGGCTGGATGTTAGGAGGAAGTTCTTTACAGAGGGAGTGATTGGCATTGGAATGGGCTGCCCAGGGAGGTGGTGGAGTCACTGTCCCTGGGGGTGTTCAGGCAAAGCCTGGATGAGGCACTTAGTGCCATGGTCTGGTTGACTGGCTAGGGCTGGGTGCTAGGTTGGACTGGATGATCTTGGAGGTCTCTTCCAACCTGGTTGGTTGTATTCTATTCTACCTCTGGTGAAGCAAGGGTAGCAAGAGGCTTCAAAGCTGCGACCACGAGTTAAGGGAAAGGCTCAGGAAATGATTGGTGGGGTCTAAGTATTTATTGATTTAAGAGCATTCTTTCCTTTTGCCTCTCTTTTGTCTTCTAAAGGCAACTTTCTCTTAAATTTATGTCCCACATTGTCACATTGGGAGGAAAATACATGAGGAATGTTTAGCTAGTGCAAATTTATTGCATATTACGTCAGCTGGCATTGTGGGCTCACAATATGTAATGCTTCATAAATTATGAACAAAATAAATGTTTTATGGGCTGGCTACACCACTCTTGCTTGAAAACCTTTGAGCTGGGGAGACTCGCTGACCCCCCAGACAAATTAATGGGCACATTATTTTCATCATTATGGCTCAGATGGGGAAGTTTGAGCATCTTTATATATTTATTTAAAGGAAAATGAGGACAAAAGTTGCTTGAAACACCCTTTCTCTCTCTGGCAAGGAAAAGTTTGAGCATCTTTATGCAGTTATTTAAAGGAAAAATCAGTGCAGAAGTTGCTTGAAACATGGCTGAAGGAAAAGTTTGAGCATCTTTAGTTATTGAAAGGAAAAGCGGAGCAGAAGTTGCTTGAAACATGGTTGCAAGGAAAAGTTTGAGGATCTTTAGTTATTGAAAGGAAAAGCGGAGCAGAAGTTGCTTGAAACATGGTTGCAAGGAAAAGTTTGAGGATCTTTAGTTATTGAAAGGAAAAGCGGAGCAGAAGTTGCTTGAAACATGGTTGCAAGGAAAAGTTTGAGGATCTTTAGTTATTGAAAGGAAAAGCGGAGCAGAAGTTGCTTGAAACATGGTTGCAAGGAAAAGTTTGAGGATCTTTAGTTATTGAAAGGAAAAGCGGAGCAGAAGTTGCTTGAAACATGGTTGCAAGGAAAAGTTTGAGGATCTTTAGTTATTGAAAGGAAAAGCGGAGCAGAAGTTGCTTGAAACATGGTTGCAAGGAAAAGTTTGAGGATCTTTAGTTATTGAAAGGAAAAGCGGAGCAGAAGTTGCTTGAAACATGGTTGCAAGGAAAAGTTTGAGCATCTTTAGTTATTTAAAGGAAAATCAGGACAAAAGTTGCTTGAAACATGGTTGCAAGGAGAAGTTTGAGCATCTTTAGTTATTTAAAGGAAAATCGGAGCAGAAGTTGCTTGAAACATGGTTGCAAGGAGAAGTTTGATCATCTTTATACAGTTATTTAAAGGAAAATTGGGGCAGAAGTTGCTTGAAACATGGTTGCAAGGAAAAGTTTGAGTATCTTTAGTTATTGAAAGGAAAATCAGAGCAGAAGTTGCTTGAAACATGGTTGCAAGGAGAAGTTTGAGCATCTTTATATAGTTATTTAAAGGAAAATCGGAGCAGAAGTTGCTTGAAACATGGTTGCAAGGAAAAGTTTGAGCATCTTTAGTTATTTAAAGGAAAATCAGGGCAGAAGTTGCTTGAAACACTGCTACTCTCTCTGGCAAGGAGCAGGTATCATTTCACCCAGCTCATAACCTATGGCTTCCCCTCATGGTCATTGTTATTCCAGGCCAAAGCTTAAACTCTGAATCAGAGCTGCAAGGACTTAGCACAAGCTTCCAGAGGTCAAATTCTGCAGTTTTGAGCCAAGCAGACTAAATCTCCCAAGTTGTTGGGATTTTTGTCTAGGCAAGGACTGAGGCATCTGCAGAAAACCGGGAAAGGAGGAGTCAGGCTCTGGCAGAAGGGAAGGCAGTGAAAGATATTCCTACCCAACTTTCCAGCCCTGCTTTCCCTGACTGTGATGGAGAGCTACAGTCAAACGAGAGCCACACGCCTCAGCCGCCATAGGGCTAAATGTCAAGGCAATGCCGATCTTAAACCTTACCAAACACAGCAGCCTTCGGCTCTGAGCCACAGCAATCGGAGGCAAACGTCCTCACCCGCCCGCCTGGGAAAGTGTGTCGTCCCATTTTCCAAGGAGCAAAAGTTCACTCCAACATGTGTTGCATGGGAGGCGTGCATCTTGGGGGGGGGGGAAGGGCACTGTGACGTGAGGTACCAGCAACGGTGAAGCGCTCGCAGCTATTTTTTAGGTTCGCTTTCCCCTCGCACCCAACCGGTCCTGTTACTTGCAAAAGGAGGTGAGGTGTCGCAGCCCTCCCCTGGATGGTTTTTATATCGCGCAGATCCACCACTGTGTTTCTAATAAAGCCGTCAAGAGCACAACCAGCAGCTCCCTGCATCGGCTAAGGCAGTATAAGTCACTGCTTCAGAGGACTCTCTTAACAACTTGAGGCTGGGTGGACTGAAAAAAAAAAATCTTCCTAACTCAAGTCAGCTGAGGCATCAAAATGTCAGGCAGATGGACAAGATCTTTGGCTGGAGCCTTTGCTCCTGCTTGGAGTTATTGCAGGCAACACTCAGAGACTCTTTTAAAGTTTTTGTTAAAATTGGTGGGCTTTGGAGAAATTTGCTTCCACATAAGCACATGAAAGGACATTCCTGTGTGCTTCCTAGTGTGAGAGCTCTAAGGATCCTGACTTTTCCTAAACTAGGCTAAACTATGCTACTCACCCCAAAAAGACAGTCTTTCTTAGAATCATAGAATCAGTCAGGGTTGGAAGAGACCAAAAGGATCAGCCAGTTCCAGCCCCTCTGCCATGCCCAGGGACATCCTACCCTAGAGCAGGCTGCCCACAGCCTCATCCAGCCTGGACTTGAACACCTCCAGGCATGGGGCCTCAATCACCTCCCTGGGCAATCCATTCCAGGCTCTCACCACTGTCAGGATGAACAACTCCTGACCTCCACTCTGAATCTCCCCACCTCCAGTTTTGCTCCATTCCCCCCAGTCCTCTCACTCCCTGACAGCCTAAAAAGTCCCTCCCCAGCTTTTTTGTAGCCCCCTTCAGATCCTGGAAGGCCACAAGAAGGTCACCTGGGAGCCTTCTCTTCTGCAGACTGCACAGCCCCAACTCTTTCAGTCTGTCCTCACAGCAGAGCTGCTGCAGCCCTCTCAGCATCCTCGTGGCACTTCTCTGGACATGCTCCAGCATCTCCACATCCCTCTACTTTCCTTTCCCTTTTTCTTTCTCTCCATATTGTTATTAATGCTTACTGGATTTAAAACCTGTGGCTAAAGGACAGTCATTATTACTTGGTCAAGAGACAGTGACAATTATTTTCTTGACAGTTGTACTTTCTCAGAATTATTAGCCCCAGTCAGGCTAACCTCGGGGACTCCGTGGTGAGGAGATGGAAGAGAACAGAGAAAAAAGTGAATCCCAGTCGAAGTTCCTACTTGCTTTGTATGTTGGTGGAGATTTCTTTTTATTCCCGAGAAGAAATCCTGCCTTTGCCTTTGGCATCCAGTGGAGGGCACTTAAGTACCACAGTACAGCGCAGAGTCGACTTGCACCGCGGCGCAACACTCTCAAGGAGGCAATCGATGATTGGAATTAGCTGTTCTCTACCTATGATGTGAAACATCACTTGGAAATAGCTGAAGAATTAATATTGAAAAAAAAAAAAAAGGGGTGGGGGGGCTAGAAATGGAAAACTTTTCAATTTAAACTGCTTTTCAAACTGCTTTGTTAGCAGAGCAGGAGCAGATCTAAAAGTTTTCCTCAGCAGCAGAGGGGAGAGGGGGGAAAAAAAGAATCTTATATCCATATACACAAGTTTCAAGAGTTTCCTTTTTATATGTTAATCAGAATTTCCAATATATGGATGCTAATGAAAAAAAAGGAGTTCCTGATTCTTCCTTCTGCTTCCTGATCTCAGCAACCTTTATGCCCAGGGAGGTGGTGGAGTCGCTGTCCCTGGAGGTGTTCAAGAAAAGCCTGGATGAGGCACTTAGTGCCATGGTCTGGTTGATTGGATAGGGGTGGGTGCTAGGCTGGACTGGATGAGCTTGGAGGTCTCTTCCAACCTGGTTGATTCTATGATTCTATGACATGTAGTGGCTGGAAGTTCTCTCTCCTGCTAATTGTGGGCCAGATTTCCCACAATCAGAAATCCTAACACTGGTGTATCAATTAATTCACATTATCACAGAATCATAGAATCAGTCAGGGTTGGAAGGGTTGATTGGATAGGGCTGGGTGATAGACTGGACTGGATGAGCTTGGAGGTCTCTTCCAACCTGGTTGATCCTGTGTGATTATGCTATAATACTCTACTCATAATTTCAGCCTGAGGAATAATTGTTAAAAGCAAAATTTCCTTTCTTGATGCCTCAGCTACACTAGGAAAAACCAAGAGCATTCCCAGGGACTGGGATTGCAATGTAAATAGAACCATCACTGAAACTGCAACTAGTTTGGAAATGTTCTTCCTGAAAGAAAAGTTTAAAACCAAACATTCCAATCAGGAACATAAACCTAACCATATCCCTCTTAAAAATAGGTCTCCTCCAATCCTCCACTTTATAGCACATACCCCTGGGTTATTACAGTCTAGGAAAATCTGAAATGAAACCCACACTGTTTTGTGGGTCTGGTCAGGCATCACTTGGTCAAAACACAAGTTTAGGGCCTCCCAAGAAATAGAAGGCTTAGGCTTTCCTGACACATGTTGTTCCTTTCTGAAAGGAAACAGTCTAGTGCATCTTTATTGCAAATACAACGTTTTAGTTTCATTCTCTTTAAAAGGAATCGCAGCTGGGTTGAAATAGAAAGCTTTGCAAAGGTTTGCAGTTGCATGGGAATAGAATAGAATAGGAATAGAATAGAATAGAATAGAATAGAATAGAATAGAATCAACCAGGTTGGAAGAGACCTCCAAGATCATCCAGTCCAACCTAGCACCCAGCCCTGTCCAGTCAACCAGACCATGGCACTAAGAGCCTCATCCATGCTTTTCCTGAACACCCCCAGGGACAATGACTCCACCACCTCCCTGGGCAGCCCATTCCAATGCCAATCACTCTCTCTGTGAACAACTTCCTCCTAACATCCAGCCTAGACCTCCCCTGGCACAACTTGAGACTGTGTCCCCTTGTCCTGTTGCTGGTTGTCTGGGAGAAGAGACCAACCCCCACCTGGCTACAGCCTCCCTTCAGGTAGTTGTAGACAGCAATGAGGTCTGCCCTGAGCCTCCTCTTCTCCAGGCTAAACACCCCCAGCTCCCTGGTTATTTTTTCCACATTGGTGGGGGTTATTTACTTTTCAAATGTGATTTGCTTCCATTGGTGGTTTCACGCTGCTGTAGTACAAGATCAGACACAAGTAACTTCTTACTGCTGAAAATTAAGTTTCTGCAAGTAACTATTTTTAAATGATTTCCTTTTATGTTTGCTGCTGAAGGATCTTGAGCACTCCTGCCAGAAAGGGAAGTATTTATTATCTCTCTTTTACAGATGAGGAAACTGAGACACTGTGAAATTAAAATCTGGGGGAAATTAGTACACAGTAAATTGGGGTGTGAATTTTACTCTGTACTGACCGCCCTGCACGGACTCATCGTGTGGACTGGCAAAGAAAAAGGATTAAACTCCCTCAAATTATCTCACATTTGCCATGGACAAACAGTTACCATGGATCAGCTGACATGCAGCAACTTCTGAACCCACAGCAAGTCCTTCACACAGCGAATCCAATCCCCTTGGACGAGAGGAGCAGATTCACAGGCAGCTCTTCTGAGTAGCTAATCCACTGCAACTTTATGCAAGAGTTTATTAGCCACTAATTTCTCCAGCTGGCTAGATCCTAAGTGGTATACCTAAGAATCACAGAAGGAAATCTCTGGCAGACCTCAAAGTCAGATCTGAGTATTCTCACAGCCTTGAAAGCAGAAGCTGTGAGATAAAAGCAAAATATCAGGAGGAAATGAACTTTGCCCTTTTTGAAGGGCAGAGCATCTGCAGGATGTGTCCAGGCAGTGGATGGGTTAAACTGGTGAATCAGAGTGGCAGAATCATGAGCTGAGTCTCCTGCATTTGAGAACCACCCTCATGTCTCAGGGGTTTTGACATGAAAGCTGCTTCCAGCGTTGTGGCAGCACCTTACAGCTCAGCCCAGCCAGCCTGCTGCAGTTTGTTCTGCAAAGCCACACAGTGTCTATCTGCCCTGAGAATCCCATCAGACACCTCCTCCAGCCCCACGGCTAGGTCAGGTCCATCTGTGTGTGTGCAGGGCATCCTGCCTGCTCAGTAGCCTGCTTGCCAAGTTTCCTTCCATCTCAGCAGTGCCGCTTCAGGAGAGCAGAGCCACTGGACACGACCACCGCAACCCTGTCACTGTTCCCTGGTCCCAGAGATGACCTCAGGGTTCAAGAGGCTGCTGGCAAGGCTCCAGGAGTGACCTCCTTGCTCTGCAGCACACTGAAAGACTGATGTTGAAATGACTTTGGCAGGAGCACTCCTCATTGTGTCCCACTCAAGCTGGAGAGATGAGCGTGCAGGGAGCTGGGACGAGGGTTGGCTAGTGGGAAGACAATTACTGACAAGTTCATTCCACTAATAATCAGAGATAGAAATGATGAGACTATAAAGAAGAAGCAAGATTCTCTGTAAAGAGCTCTAGAGAGACCTAGTAAGCAGGAGAGATGTTTAGACAACAGTTTTATATTGCACCACTTTGTAAAATGTGTTCTATTTTAGCTCCAAGCTTGAGTCCAGTTAGAGCTGCATCAGAGCTGAGGCAGCAGTGTGTCTTTTAGAGCCCTCTGAACAGGACTAGCTGATAACTAGCACATTTAAATCTGAAAAACAGAACTTTTCTCTTGGGGATTTTTTTTTTAATGGATTTAGTCTTCATAGTTTGCACTGCAGCTATAGCATTCCACCAGCAGTCATTTATCTAATGACTTGGATCTTTCAGGCTGTGAAAAATGCAGGATAAGAGAGAGAGAAAGTGGTGGTGGTGATGGTGAAGTTCTTTCTAGTTTGCATTTCAGAGCTGAACAGAAGTTAGCACCTTCCTAACATCCCTCCAGAGCATTACAATATGAAAACAATGGGATATGGTGCACTATATACTGCAGTCCTTAGAATCATAGAATCAGCCAGGTTGGAAGAGACCTCCAAGCTGAGCCAGCCCAACCTAGCACCCAGCCCTGGCCAATCAACCAGATCATGGCACTAAGTGCCCCAGCCAGGCTTTGCTTGAACATCTCCAGGGACAGCAACTCTACCACCTCCCTGGGCAGCCCATTCCAATGCCAATCACTCTCTCTGCCAACAACTTCCTCCTAATATCCAGCCTAGACCTCCTCCAGCACAGCTTGAAACTGTGTCCCCTTGTTCTGTTGTTGGTTGTCTGGCAGAAGAGACCAACCCCACCTGGCTGCAGCCTCCCTTCAGGTAGTTGTAGACAGCAATGGGTCTGCCCTGAGCCTCCTCTTCTGCAGGCTGCACACCCCCAGCTCCCTCAGCCTCTCCTCACAGGACTGTGTTCCAGGCCCCTCCCAGCCTTGCTGCCCTTCTCTGGACACATTCCAGCACCTCAATATCTCTCTTGAATTGAGTGGCCCAGAACTGGACACAGCACCCAAGGCGTGGCCTGACCAGTGCTGAGCACAAGGGAAGAATAACCTCCCTTGTCCTGCTGGCCACACTGCTCCTGAGCCAGGCCAGGATGCCATTGGCTCTCTTGGCCACCTGGGCACACTGCTGGCTCACGTTCAGCTACTGTCTACCAGCCTACTATCTACCTTCTCACCCTTGATCTCCAAACTAAGCCTAAATAGAGCTGGATTTGCTTCTGGTGGAGCTGGAATGAAGACAAAGGGGGATGTCTGAGATAATATTCCCCACCCCCCTCCCCTCTTTAAAGCTTAATCTTAGAAAATGCCTAACTGTGATAGAGAAATGGCTTGCATGTAATATGACAACCATCTTTTACAGAAGCAAGCCAGACTCACTGGGCTCTAATGTTGTAGAAGAAAAGCTTTACAGGTATAATTAACCTGTGGAATGCCCTTCCACAAGATACCCTCAAAGTATTGGCACTAATGCTATCTATCTTCATAACTCAGGGCATCAGTGGCCTACTAGCTGAGATCAAGAAGCAATTTACTGTGTCCCTTCACGATGTGACTCTGCTGAATGAACTAAGAGGTAGTGGTGACTTTTGTAGTAATGATCACTGCTGGAGCTGGAGAAGATTTTGGCTTTGAAGAAGAGGTCCACAGTTATTCCCAGAAACGAGCAAGAGGCTGCAGTATGACACCTAAGGAGAGGACATCCTGGGCTGCTGCTGTGCTTGATGAGGAGAGGAAGGTCTGCAAGTACCACAGAAGTTGCTGTAGGTGAAAGGTAAGTCACAGGAGGTTTTTATCCATATTCTTCAGCTCTCAGAAACACTTGAGGGCACTGCCCCAAGTAAGGGGATCCAGCGCCTCAGTGAGCATCACTGGTTTGCAAAGAAGCAAAAGTGAAGGTTTAGAGGGTCAGTGTGGTGCCATGGCTGGGACTGAGAGATGGTCTCGGCCCTTAAACAATACGATGTTCAGCACAGCCATGTTTCTGAAGCAGGTGGAAGGCAGCAGTGCCTTAATTCTACTGAAACAGCTTGGAGTTTCATGCATAAAACAGATAGCCTGGGCCCCAGAGTGTGCAGAGTGTTGGAGGAAGGCTCACCTGACCCCATCTGTTGGATCTGTCTCACTAAAGGTTCATCTCTAAGGAAAGAAAACCAAAGGCAAGGATATGTCAGTGAAGGGTCTCCAGAGAGACAATGCCTGGTTGAGGGATAACTGTGTACAGAGACAAACTGAACTCTGTTGCCTGGTGCCATGGAGGACATCTGCACTGGTTAGACCACACCTTTAGTACTGTGTCCAGTTCTGGGCCCCTCAGTTTAAGAGGGACATTGAAATCCTTGAGCATGTCCAGAGAAGGGCGATGAGGCTGGTGAGAGGCCTCGAGCACAGCCCTACGAGGAGAGGCTGAGGGAGCTGGGATTGTTTAGCCTGGAGAAGAGGAGGCTCAGGGGTGACCTTATTGCTGTCTACAACTACCTGAGGGGTGGTTGTGGCCAGGGGGAGGTTGCTCTCTTCTCTCAGGTGGCCAGCGCCAGAACAAGAGGACACAGCCTCAGGCTGCGCCAGGGGAAGTTTAGGCTTGAGGTGAGGAGAAAGTTCTTCACTGAGAGAGTCATTGGCTACTGGAATGGGCTGCCCAGGGAGGTGGTGGAGTCACCGTCCCTGGAGCTGTTCAAGGCAGGATTGGACGTGGCACTTGGTGCCATGGTCTAGCCTTGAGCTCTGTGGTAACGGCTTGGACTTGATGATCTGTGAGGTCTCTTCCAACCTTGGTGATACTGTGAGACTGTGATACTGTGACATCTACAGCCCTACACAGGTCCATAAACACCACTTCTCAGAAACTTTAATACCAGAGTCTTGAGAAACATTTGAACTTTGGATGACTCCAGACTTCAGTTGCAGTTTAGCAGGATTTTAAGGCTGGTGCTTTATATATGTAAGGCATATATAAATACACACATGTAATATATATATATATACACACATGTATATATATACATGTCCACATGTGTATTTATTAAGATACCTCAAGGTTGGGGTTTTTTTTTTGTCTGTCAAAGCAGTTCAGTAGCTCTGTCTTAAGCTAGAAGCAGGGGAGATTCTCTTGTAGTAAGAGATTTGGTGGAGCCATACTGAACATTGGGGGATTTATCTTCAGGTGTTTCATTCGAGGCCAGCTTGTCATTAGGCTGAATATTTGATTTGAATTCATGCTGGTTTCACATGTCACACCACCCTGGCACTGCATGAAAGTGGTGGGAGGAGAGACTGGAGGTGGGGGGGAATGAGCAAGTAGGGAAGGATTTGGTTATCAAAGCAGAGGACTTAGATTCAAAAGTAATTGACAGAAGGAGATTACTTCAGCTCATGGTCCAGACAAGGGCTCTATCCTGATAAATTAGGCCACCCCCTTATACAAACACAGGCACCTCCATGTGCATTACCAGCTTCCTCCAGAGACAAGGAGAGGCTGCCATTGCTGTACTGCCAACACAGCCAAGCAGCAGCTTTCAAGAATATTAATAAAAATAAATTATTTCACCCTTTCTGGTCCTGCTTATAGCAGGCTGCTAATAATGCCTTATGAGGCTGCTACACAGTTCAATCAATAGTTTGATTTTTCTGCCCTAGAGCTGCCACAAACACAAACCCCATGTCAAACCAGCTGAGCAAGGGGCTGGACATGGAGACAGATGGAGATGCCGAAGGGGAAGTGTGGGATATATAGAATAGAATAGAATCAAGCAGGTTGGAAGAGATCTCCAAGATCATCCAGGCCAACCTAGCACCCAGCCCTATCCAGTCAACCAGACCATGGCACTAAGTGCCTCATCCAGGCTTCGCTCGAACACCCCCAGGGATGGTGACTCCACCACCTCCCTGGGCAGCCCATTCCAATGCCAATCACTCTCTCTGTGAAGAACTTCCTCCTAACATCCAGCCTACACTTCCCCCGGCACAACTTGAGGCTGTGTCCCCTTGTTCTGTTGCTGGTTGCCTGGGAGAAGAGACCAACCCCCACCTGGCTACAGCCTCCCTTCAGGTAGTTGTAGACAGCAATGAGGTCTGCCCTGAGCCTCCTTTTCTGCAGGCTGCACACCCCCGGCTCCCTCAGCCTCTCCTCATAGGGTTTGTGTTTCAGGCCCCTCGCCAGCTTTGTTGCCCTAAATGTGGGATGTGGCATCTTGTGCCTTCTAGGAAAGGTGGGCATGGACCACTCCTGCTGAGCCCCATCCAGCACACCGCTGCCACATCCCACCGACCCCAGAGATGCTCTTCAATGCCCATGCTGCTTATTTATTTATTTCTGTGCCACCAGTGGAAACATTCAGGCTTGACAAAGTGAAAAAGCAATTCGGCATCCTTCGAGTGAGGGAGGTTGATTTTCATTCGAGACAGAATGGCTCATTTTTACCTTTTTAGCTCCTGGTAGAGTAAAAAGTGAGAGGTCAAACCTGCATCACCATGACAACCCCTGCAGCGAGGGTTTTTGAGCAGATGAAGGGGAGTGATAATGGAGCTGAAGTTTCTGCCTGTTCTCATAGTCTCTGGGCTTTTTGGTTTGTTTTTTTTTTTTCTTTAGGCAGGGTAAGGTGTGGCCCAGTGCTTTTCTCAGGGGCTGAAGGACAACACTGACTAGTTTAAAACACTGCCACACTGTATTGGAGATAACTCCTTGGCGTAGCACTGCCTGGACACACACTGGGTGCATAAACCATATAGAATCACAGAATCATAGAATGGTTTAGGTTGGAAGGGACCTCAAGGATCATCCAGCTCCAACCCCCTGCCATAGGCAGGGACACCTCCCACTAGAGCAGGCTGCTCAAGGCCTCATCCAGCCTGGCCTTAAACGCCTCCAGGGAGGAAGCATCCACAACCTCCCTGGGCAACCTGTGCCAGTGTCTTACCACCCTCACTGTAAAGAACTTCCTCCTAACATCCAGTCTAAATCTCCCCTCTTCCAGTTTAAACCCATTCCCCCTCGTCCTGACATTACCAGACCTTGTCAATAGTCCCTCCCCAGCCTTCCTGTAGGCTCCCTTCAGATACTGGAAAGCCACTCTAAGGTCTCCTGGAAGCCTTCTCTTCTCCAGGCTGCAGAGCCCCAACTCTCTCAGCCTGTCCTCATAGCAGAGGTGCTCCAGCCCTCTGAGCATCTTTGTGGATGAAAAGCAAATCATCAGATCTAGTCATGGAATATCAAATATCCCCTTGGATGCATTCCTTGTACTACTCTAGGTACAAGACACCAGCAAGTGCAGTCATATTATCAGGTTTGCATCAAAGGCAGCTGTCATCTCTGCCTTTCCTGACAGCACCTTTGGAATCCAAAAGTAAGCTCAATAAAACAGCCACTCTCTGAGGAGAAGAGGCATTGTACTAATGAAGAAATACAAAATGGAGTGAGAGTCTGAGGAGATGCACTCAAGAGGGGTTGCAGGTCAAACTGGAAACTGATTTCAGATGCTGATCTCGTGCCCTAGTTTCCTAGACCTGCACAAGAAGCAATAGGTAAGAACAGATTGCAGATAGCTGAGGTTACAGCTACAAAACATGACCGAGTCAAACTGAAGTCACATAAAAAACATCCTCCAAATTCTCTTCTACTTAGAAGCTGAGTTCAGGGGATAGAAAAACAACCCCAAAAGAGTACTCACTTTTCAAATGTCTCTGGTGATTCTAGGTACCTATTAAACCTTTCCTCAAGCAGGAAGCCCTCTCAGACTGGAGTGTGTCTACGGCATGAAACTGCAGCACCTAGGATAGGTTGCCCTCAAACCCCCATCTAGCATTATGCCTCTTCAGGAGTTTTGCAGCATCCTTTTCTACCTTGCTGCTGTTGCAACAAACAAACAAACAGATAGATTGTGATGGTTTGGGTGTTACCTGCTCCCCCACTCTTGTGAATATCACCCAGATTAGACTCAGCTGGCTGGAAGTCAAGGAATGAAGCTTTCTATTTACAGCTCAGCACAATATACAAGCAGATATTTACAATCTATACAGCTGCAGACAGAAATAGACAAGTTAAAAAGGCAATACAGAAACACAACAGCCCTCTCGGAAACCTGAGTGCCCAGGAGGTGCTCCCAACCACCCTTCCACCTTCTTCCCACATCTCTACTTTACCCCAGACTTTGCCTTATGTTCAAGGTGAGTTTGGAGAATCTGCCAGGGGGGTTAGGAAGCAGAAGGATTAGTTACACAGACAGCAGGTTAGAGAGAGAAATGCATGCAGCCACAGCCAGAGAGTAAATTGTGTTATCTGTGTTTGTGTTCTTGTTTTTATGCAAGCCTATGAGTGCAGTAGCCATCACCATTATTTCCTTTTCACATCTTATAATCTAATTCCTCTCACTAAAATATCTCAGCTAGGCTCAAACTAGCACAGCTGCCCAGGGAGGTGGTGGAGTCACCACCCCTGGATGCATTTAAGGGTGATTTGGACGTGGCGCTTCGCGCTGCGGTTTAAGGTGGCTCTTGTAGAGTAGGGTTCTAGGTTGGACTCGGTGATCCTGAAGGGCTTTTCTGACCTGGACACTTCTGTGATTCTGTGAGCCCTGCCTGCTGCCTGGCTCAAACTAGCACACAGATAAATAAATATTAAGCAGGACAAGAAAATCTAAATTGGGCATTAAGGTGTTGGAAAAGTTAATTTTTGTCAGGAAGACTTCAGTGAGCTCTATACAGCTATCAGGTAGTTATGGAGAGAAAAGGAGCAGTCAAGAGTTAACACTAAAACATTTCTTTTGAATGGCTATAAAATCTTGAGTTGAAGCTGTTCTCTGTGCCCAAAGGACTGGGTTAAAGCTTTTTGCAGTGCAGATGCACTGTTCCATTTTTGCCTAGTGAAGGGTTTCTCATATCTTCTTCCAAAGTGGTGGATGTGTCCCTTATGTCAGTGTGGAGCTACGCAGCTCATCATCCAGAAGGGCAAACTGCAAAGAAAGAGCACAGCTATGGTCTGTCTACCACCAGATTTGAAACAATAGCTGCATCGACACATCCGCCCAGGAAGAAAGCAGAGCTGGGCTATTGGGATCAGCCTGCAGATAAATCAAAGCAAATCTGAGCGATAGTGATATGATGTTGCAATAATAATTCACTCCTCATGCTGATTTAGAAGAGGATGCCAATTCAGAGTTTCACAAGCACAAGGGCCAGCAGAGAGCCCTGTGGGACAGTATGAAAGAGAATAATCAGTTCACACGGGAAGAAAGAGTGTAGGTTATCAACTGCATAAAATACAGACCTGGCATAAACCAGACGAAGTAATGTCTGGAAAGGTCTTGGATTATAATCTGTGCTTCAGACAAATGATTTATGAACTGCTGGCCCTTAGTGTTTTGATCAACCAATCTGAAATATTAGGTTAAATATGAAGCCTCTCCATGTGAGAGGATTGCAACAACACTAATATAAACAGGATGTTAGAGGATGACAGAAAATGCAATTCTGTCCTTAGAGTGATGGGCCAGAGACCTCAGTTTTCCTTTTCCTGTAGTGTGATTTGGCTCCTTTGAATGAGACTTGAACTTTAGGTACTGCCTGTCTGATGGGGCAGCTCAGGACAAACTGTTTTTTGGGGACCCATTCTTTGAGGCCAAAATAATACATGCCAATCACATTGGCATCAGAGCGTTTGGAGGCTTTAATTACATCTCTTCTATTCCTCACTGCAACTCTACTCAGCCGTTTCAAGGCACAGCAGAGTCAAAGAAACCTGATGTTGTGTTCAACTGATGCACCTCTCTCTGAAGCAGCAGACTCATCTCACTTCAGAACTGTTCTGAAAACAAAATGCAGCCATTCCTCCTTCCCCCAAGAGTAACTGAGTGCAAGACCTTTATTTTATGCTTTGTTTGAATGATATTTGGACATAAATGATACCTAACAATTGTATTCCCCATAATTACCTGAAAGGAGGTTGAGGTGAGGTACATGTCGGTGTCTTTTCCCGAGTAGCGAGTGATAGAACAAGAGGAAACGGCCCCAAGATGTGCCAGAGGAGGTTTAGATTGGTTATTAGGAAATATTTCTTTACTGAGAGAATGGTCAGGCATTGGAACAGGCTGTCCAGGGAGGTAGTGGAGTCACCATCCCTGCAAATGGTCAGAAAATGTGTAGACGTGACACTTCAAGGCATCGTTTCATGGCCATGGCGGTGTTGAGTTGACAGTTGGGCTTCATGATCCTAGAGGACTTTTCCAACCTTCAGAATTCCACAAGTCTATGCAATGATGTCATTAATATTGCAGGTGAGTTGACTCGAGGGTGTAGACATTTAACTTTGAATTGTAAGAAAAAAATTTGCCCACAGCAACAAAATTCACAGAATCGACCAGGTTGGAAGAGATCTCCAACATCATCCAGTCCCAAGAGTGAATTGTCAGTCTCAAGATGAAAACCAGCCAAGGAAGGACGTAGGGACTGGCACCAAGGGTGTGAATTGCCACAGGAGCTCTGTGAAAACTCAGTGCAGTATCACCTAATAGATAAGAGAACAAAACCACAAGCCACATATATTTCATGAAATCAAAGAATGGTTTAGGTTGGAAGGGACCTCAAAGATCATCCAACCCCCCCCCACCATAGACAGGGATGCCTCTCACTAGAACAGGTTGCCTCAATCAACCTGGTCCTGAACGCCTCCAGGGAGATTGTGATTCTGTGATCCACAACCTCCCTGGGCAACCTGTTCCAGTGTTTCACCACCCTCACTGCAAAGAATTTCTTCCTAACATCCTGTTTAAATCTCCCCTCTGCCAGTTTAAACCCTTTACTCCTCGTCCTGCCATTCATTACCTGACTTTGTAACGACCTCCCCAGCCCTCCTGTAGGCCCCCTTCAGATACTGGAAGGCCACTCCAAGGTCTCCTGGAAGCCTTCTCTTCTTCAGGCTGCAGAGCCCCAACTCTTGTAGCCTGTCCTCATAGCAGAGCTGCTCCAGCCTTCTGAGCATCTTCAAGGCCACCTCTGGACTTGCTCCAACAGTTCCATGTCCTTCTTGTGTTGGGGGCTCCAGAACTGCACACAGCACTCCAGGTGGAGTCTGAGGAAAGCTGAGTAAAGGTGGCAGAATCCCCTCCCTTGCCCTGCTGGCCACACTGCTCTTAATGTTTCTCCCTCCAGAGTTGTTCGAGCACATCTTTCATCTACAAAAGATGCTGGCATGGCAAGCAAATATTGCTGTCCATGGGTTAAAGTTCAAATGCATCACTTGAGCAGATGAGGAGTTGAACCAGGGCAGAATGACTAGCCATTTCCTTCAGGGAGTGGTGCTGGTGGGGTGGGGAGAGATGTGGGTGTGTGGAGTTAGGATGCAGACAGTCACAGCCCTTGTACAGCAATTACCATAAAGATTAAATAAATACAATAGCCTAATTTCACATGGAAGTACACTTTAATTAAGTCTCTGCAGAACAATGAGCTGCTTCCAGAAGAGCTGTGAAAATCATCACTAGGGACTGTCCAGAGGAAGAGAGAAACAAACAAGAGAAGGTCTCTTTGTATAGAAAATGTGTACAGGAAGCTGTTCCCAGTTAATTTACCTAGGAAGAACTAATAACTAACTCCAGGCTTTTGCTCTCTCTTTTTTAATAGAGAGTCTCATGATGCTTACCAGACTGAGGGAGACAATTCATTTGCAGACTAATTGCAAGAGCATCACACAGTGTATTGTGTGTGATGTACACCAGTGGGCTTAGTTAGGCTGAAATGCAATTGTTAGGCTGGAAACTCCTGTGCATGATAAACTCCAGGTGTATAAGGGGAAAGAAAACAACCAAACCAACCTCTTCTTCCAACAAAGTTCATGATGCATTCCTTCTCTTAACATTGCCAGGTGCAGAGGTCAGGAGAAGATGCTAGGAGAGATTCACCTGTGAAATGTCTCTTGGCTCAAAATATATTCAGTTTCCTTTTTTTCCTACTTTAATCTTTTTGCATGGTCAAAGTTCCTGAAGAACTGGAAGTACTGCATGGAACTACTGCAAGAAAAGCAACAAATTCGCTGTCAACCCTCCTGCATATGCCTGGATACACTGCTTAAGCACAGGGTAAGCTTGGCCAAGCCAATTGTTGTTCTCTTCCTGGGACCAGGATGTTCCACAAAGGAATTTCACCTGCAAAGGGTCGCATCAGCCACCCTATGACTTGTGACAACTTTGAGCTCTGTAATGCCTACAGAACAGTGCAAGGTCCAAGTGCAAGGTCCTGCATCTGGGTCGAGGCAATCCCAAGCACAAATACAGGTTGGGCAGTGAGTGGCTGGAGAGCAGCCCTCAGGAGTGTTGGTGAATAAGAAGCTCAACATGAGCCAGCAGTGTGCACTTGCAGCCCAGAAAGCCAACCGGATCCTGGGCAGCATCAGAAGTGTGGGCAGCAGGTCAAAGGAGGTGATTCTCCCCCTCCACTCTGCTCTGGTGAGACTCCACCTGGAGTACTGCATCCAGTTCTGGAGCCCCTATTAAAGAGGGATGTGGAGATGCTGGAGTGTGTCCAGAGAAGGGCCACGAGGATGCTCAGAGGGCTGCAGCAGCTCTGCTATCAGGACAGACTGAAAGAGTTGTGGCTGTTCAGTCTGGAGAAGAGGAGGCTCCCAGGTGACCTTCTTGTGGCCTTCCAGTATCGGAAGGAGGCCTACAAAAAAGCTGGAGAGGGACTTTTTAGGCTCTCAGGGAGTGAGAGGACTGGGAGGAATGGAGCACAGCTGGAGGTGGGGAGATTCAGAGTGGAGGTGAGGAGGAAGTTGTTCAGCATGAGAATGGTGAGAGCATGGAATGGGTTGCCCAGGGAGGTGTTTAAGGCCCCATTGCTGGAGATGTTTAAGGCCAGGCTGGATGAGGCTGTGAGCAGCCTGATCTAGGGTAGGGTGTCCCTGGCCATGCCAGGGGGGTTGGAACTGGCTGATCCTTGTGGTCCCTTCCAACCCTGACTGATTCTATGATTCTAACAGGTACTTTGCAATGAAAGACAGACTTGAGACCTTACCTAGATCCCAGCCACATACAGAGTGCAGGTAGCAGAGCACTTTGACGAGCGGCTTGGTGTTTCTGAAGCATGATTTTGCCTTCGAGCCTGGATGAGCAATAAGCACAAATGACCAATGGTCTATTTTTTTAATCTCATAATATATTACAGAAGCTTTCAAAAAGTTGTTGTTATTATTATTTTAAATCATGAAACATTTTGTCACTTCAGAGGCTGCCAACTGATAGCTTTCAGCTATGCAAGGCTGAGGCAAGTTAAATGTAAGGAAGCACAAAATCACTTGATGCTTATCGTTGCAAAGGCTTTTGGTCAGGCACTGCCTTTGTTTGCTGTCTTTGTTTGTCTGCAGCTAGGTAACATAGCTGGGCCCAGCTCCATGGCTGTTGTCTTGGGCATGACTGCACTGCAACCAGAAAATCCTCCTTGCAACCAGCAAATCATCCACTCTGAGGGCCTGCAAGTTTCTGCCGTGTTAGAGATGGAGCTGGAGCACCAGTGGAGGTTTAATCGAAATGTGAATACATGTGACTGAAATTGGCTCTCTGTGATTATTTATACAAGTAAATCTCTGCTTCTCACCAGCTCCCAGAAATCAAATGCCAGCCTTGTGTGATCATTTTCTGAAAGGAGTAAATATTTGTTGAAAATTCTTTGCTATATTAATTTCACTCTGCCTTCTCTCAGGCAGCTCTGATAGGGATGGAGTGACTCGGTGACTCCTGGAGTGCATCAATCAACCTAGGGAAGAGGGACCAAAATAAGCTGATTACTTGGTCTATAACCTTTTATCCTGGGAATGAAACCCAAACTTTTCAGGTAGCCAAGCAAAGCCCTTGAAACAGCTCATTTTCCCCAAGTGTCTGCATATCCAGCTACAATCTTCAGGGAAAAGATCCTTACTTCAACACAGGGCAGGTCAGGTACAGGTACTTGAAGCAGGAGCTAGCTTAAATATCCCTATTTTGCTAACCTCTCTTTAAAAGTACATCTGACAGTAAGTGGTTTATAACCATACAAGCAGGCACTAATGTATCTGTGTCAGTTCCTGTTGCTGATTTTTGCTGCTTTGACTTTCTCTTCGCCCTCTTCCCTTTTTTTTCTTTGCTTTTCTTTCTTCTTTTGTTTTGGGTTTGTTGTTTTTTTGCTGGTAACCCTTTTACCTTCTTTTTCCCTGCTCAGACCCATTAGCAGGATGTTGTGCAATATGGTGCTTGTCATCTGTTTCAAAGGCACAGTGATGAGATACAGGTATGCCAGATGGATAAACCTAGTGTGACTAATTATTGTGTATTTGCCTTTAATTATTATCATTTATTACCAGAGAAAAGACAATAGAGGTTCCCAGACTTGGAAGGGAATGTCGGCAGAAGGGGAAGTTTTTTTTTCATCTCCAAGAGATTGGCACATCAGCAAGAAAAGTTTTCTTCCTGGGGAGAGACACAAGCAAACATCAAGACAAGAGGAGTCGACATGACCCACGCCAATGCTCTCCTTTCCCTGACACATACCTGAGGATCAGATATCTCACAGGTAATAAATAGTTTCTTTGTAATTATAGAACAGCTCTGCTCTTGCCTGAATGTCCATGCAGGGGATGAAGAATGTGTGGATACACTTCAGTCAGCTGTGTGAAATGTCCACTGTGGGTCACAGGGTGGACTTCTGTCCTCTGTGATCTGCTCCTGGGAAGCTTGTACAGCCCTGGCACTGCCCTTTTGGTGCCACAGAGAGTGTAGTAAGGTGGCACTCGGGTGAGTGGGAGATGAGAGTTTTGAGTTGATGCATTACCATTTGAGTTGATGCACATTGGCTCCTCCACAGAGAGAGAGAATAGAATCAACTAGGTTGGAAAAGACCTCCAAGATCATCCAATCCAACCTATCACCCAGCTCTATCCACTCAACCAGACCATGGCACTAAGTGCCTCATCCAGGCTTTTCCTGAACACCTCCAGGGATGGTGACTCCACCACCTCCCTGGGCAGCCCATTCCAATGCCAATCACTCTCTCTGCCAACAACTTCCTCCTAACATCCAGCCTATACTTCCCCTGGCACAACTTGAGGCTGTGTTCCCTTGTCCTGAAGATGAAAATGAACAAGATGAAACCTGAAATCCCTGAACAGTGATTTTTCAACAAACTAAGACTCAGGGTATCAAACTTTGCCAAAGGTTTCTCTGCCACCAGGCTGAGCCCTCAGATCTTTAAACAGAATTTGTTTCCCAATCCAACCTTAACACAAAGGGTTTCTGTGCTTGACAAAAACATACATTTTGTTCTTCTAGGTTTTATATTCTTATTTCCTGCTGTTGACAAACACACACAGGTTATAAAAGTATTGTTATAAACCAGGCATCTTAAAACGAAGGGGCCACTTCTGTTGCACCTCAATAGATGCAGGACAGACACTTCTCTCAGCTCAGGACCCACAGCCTGATGTGCTGGATGATTTTCACAGAATCATAGGATCAACCAGGTTGGAAGAGATCTCCAAGCTCATCCAGTCCAACCTAGCACCCAGCCCTAGCCAATCAACCAGACCATGGCACTAAGTGCCTCATCCAGGCTTTGCTTCAACACCTCCAGGGACAGTGACTCCACCACCTCCCTGGGCAGCCCATTCCAATGCCAATCACTCTCTCTGTGAAGAACTTCCTCCTAACATCCAGCCTAGACCTCTCTCAGCACAACTTGAGTCTGTGTCCCTTATTCTGTTGCTGGTGGCCTGGCAGAAGAGACCAACCCCCACCTGGCTACAGCCTCCCTTCAGGTAGTTGTAGACAGCAATGAGGTCACTCTTGAGCCTCCTCTTCTCCTTTTGAAGGTCAAAAGGTTGACAAAGGTAGGAGAGTTTTGGAAATATTAATACTGTGGTCCCAATATTAATACTGTGGTTGAAAAAGGTAGGAGAGTTTTGGAAATATTAATACTGTGGTCCCAATATTAATACTGTGGTTGACAAAGGTAGGAGTGTTTTGGACGTATTAATACTGTGGTCCCAAAAGCTGCTTTCAGCTGCTCTACAACTGAATCAGCTACAATTTACAAATGCAAGTAGGATTATGATGGTTCATAAGTCTGATCTTTTTGTCAGTGAGGCCCCTGTACTTTAATTTGGGAGCACCCACACTTATTTGGTGAACAGATTGAGGAAGAGTTTCAACTTTGAGGCTTTAAAATTCATAAGGCTCTGATTTGGTGCATTTTACGCTGACGCTTTAGCATATTTGCCCTATGGCTAAATTGTATCACAACCCAGAGGTCCAGTCATAGACCACAATCTATCACAGATAGTAAAAGACATAATCAATGCTGCCAGACTGCTGCAGTATTTCTATATATATAGCACTTGTCAGACAAACACATGCAAAGGCATTAAAAAAACCAAAGTCCCATACATGGAGGATTTGCAAACAGGAGAATAAGGCTAAATTTGCCTCTGTTTGCTCTGAATAGCTTACCCACATTACAGGCCAGTTTTGTTTTGGACAGAAATATTTTCCATCACAGAGCCTGCTAAAGCCAAGAGAGGCTGAAGGATGGGCTGCAGGGCTGGGTTGTATTTTGGGATTGGCAGCTCTGATCGCCTCCCTTTGACCCATTGGAACGCGATTTGATTGGGACTTGACTGAGCGCTTAGTAGTCTGTGATTGCCTTGATTGTGGATTTCTACTTTCAGACCAAATGCAATGTCATTATTATATATCATGGAGGGGGGAAAACCCCAAAACCCACAAAACTGCCCCTGATAAACAAAACAAAGACAGCCTTGCATTAAGTGGGCAGACTGAGAATTAAATATGCAGAATCAGCCTAATGAAATAACTTGCCTTTGGTTGCTAAAGCCTTCATCATTAAGAAGATTTCAAGCTAATCTGACTTGGAGCTGTTTCAGTCCAGTTATTTTTTGGCATTTTGGATGGGGATTGGGGGGGAGGGGGCTTGCTTTATTTATTTATTTATTTCCCCAGTGGCATTATTCCATCTTGACAGCCTTTCTTTTGCTGATTGAGTACATTGGGAAATCGGTTCAGAACCGTTCTTAAGCAGCCACCAAACGCCCTGTAATCCAATTTTGATCAGAACTTATCTTTGCTGGGTTTTTTTGGGGAACCAGGCAGTTATCTCCATCCTGCACAGAGTTGATAATGAAGCAAAGTAAAGCTTGCTTTCTTTTCCCCTTGCACGGGGTGGGAATGGGGCATTGTTCAGCTGGAGAACAATGTGATGTTCCCTCAGCCCGTGGCAAAGCAGCAGAACGGCAGAGAGGTGTTTTCTCCCTGTGCTTCTGCTTTTGTTTGCAGATGACACTAAGATGACACTAAGCTGGGGGCAGATGTGACTGAGTTGGAGGGCAGAAGGGCTCTGCAGCGGGACCTCGACCACCTGGACAGATGGGCAGAGTCCAATGGGATGGCATTCAATAGCTCCAAGTGCAGGGTGCTGCACTTTGGCCACAACAACCCCATGCAGAGACACAGGCTGGGGTCAGAGTGGCTGGAGAGCAGCCAGACAGAGAGGGATCTGGGGGTGCTGATTGATACCTGCCTGAACATGAGCCAGCAGTGTGCCCAGGTGGCCAAGAGAGCCAATGGCATCCTGGCCTGCATCAGGAATGGTGTGGCCAGCAGGAGCAGGGAGGTCATTCTGCCCCTGTACTCTGCACTGGTTAGACCACACCTTGAGTACTGTGTTCAGTTCTGGGCCCCCCAGTTTAGAAGGGACATTGAGATGCTTGAGCGTGTCCAGAGAAGGGCGACGAGGCTGGTGAGAGGCCTCGAGCACAGCCCTACGAGGAGAGGCTGAGGGAGCTGGGATTGTTTAGCCTGGAGAAGAGGAGGCTCAGGGGTGACCTTATTGCTGTCTACAACTACCTGAGGGGTGGTTGTGGCCAGGGGGAGGTTGCTCTCTTCTCTCAGGTGGCCAGCGCCAGAACGAGAGGACACAGCCTCAGGCTGCGCCGGGGGAAGTTTAGGCTCGAGGTGAGGAGAAAGTTCTTCACTGAGAGAGTCATTGGCTACTGGAATGGGCTGCCCAGGGAGGTGGTGGAGTCGCCGTCCCTGGAGCTGTTCAAGGCAAGGTTGGACGTGGCACTTGGTGCCATGGTCTAGCCTTGAGCTCTGTGGTAAAGGGTTGGACTTGATGATCTGTGAGGTCTCTTCCAACCTTGGTGATACTGTGAGACTGTGATACTGTTTCTCAAGTGTTCACTGGTCCTAAGTAAACCTTTCTTCTCACCTCCAGGTGGGTAGTTCTCCTTGAAAACCTTCCTGTCTCCCTCTCTGGAGTCCTTGTGTTCACAGAAGATTGCTCATCATTGTTGCACCTTTTCCAAAAGCAGTCTTTAGGAGAACAGATCCACCTGTCTCTATAGGCCTTTTTTAACTGCTTCTCTGCCTTCCACTTCATTGTTCTTCCACTTCTGTGCCTTTTGGTTATGCAGAATAAAAGGAGCCAAATTACATCAGAAAAAGACAACTCCTCTCCAGATATGGCTGCACAAACAAGCTTTGCATGTCTGTGCTGGTTTGAGGCTAATTGGAATGTTTGAATGAGAAAAAATAGATGATAGGCTGTGAAAAGAAAACAATAGTGGTGTCTGCTTCACTCATAGGCTTGCTGAGATGGATAAAAACAAGAACACAAAAATAGATAAGTCAGAGTCTCTATCTCTTTGAGTTGGTGTCTGTGTTTTTCTCCCTGGGCTTTTGCTGCTCTGCCTGAATCTGTGTAACACAACTAATCACTGCTTCTAACCCCCCTTGCAGATCCTCTCAACTCACTTTGCAGGTCAGGCAGACTCTGGGACAAGGTAGAGGGGTGGGAAGAAGGTGGAAGGGTGGTTTGGAGACCCTCCTGGGGACTGATTTCTGGGAGGGCTGTTGTGTTTCTGTATTACTTTTAACTTGTCTATTTCTGTCTATAGCTGTATATATTTGTAATATATTGTAAATACCTGCTTATATATTGTGCTGAGCTGTGAATATAAAGCTTCATTCCTTAACTTCCAGCCAGCTGAGTCTAGTCTGGGTGAATTCATTGTGTGTGTGGGTAGCTCCCAAACCATCACATCTTAGATGGTGCGTGGAGGTATCCCACATACCTAACTGAAGCAATCCCACAAGGAAGCCTTTCTTGTGCAACAGCAGCAAAATTGATGGCTTTGAAACAATTGCTTGCAATCGAGCAAAGCTGCTCCATTCCTCCTATAAATGTCCTTTTTCCTTTCCACTACTCATTTCCTCACCAGCTTCTCCTAAGTGTGGAGCAAACTTTTTTCCATGTTCATTTTCCCCTGACATCAGTTTGCTTTTCTATGTTGTCAAAGTTCCTGAGTCTGTGTTGCTTGTGACGTTCAGCAGCCATGTGTCAGTGCTGGTTCAGGTAGATAAGCAGTGGAGAGAATGCAAACGGTTTGAGGAACTCTGGGAACAATAGTGGGAGTTGTAAGGGGAGGGCAAGAACAGGTGAAGGGGAATTGTTTGAGCCTTAAAACTGGTCAGTCTCCACTCCCATACTGATGGAATGTGATCATTAGAGAACTTCCTTTTCTTCACATTCACACTGTAAAATCATAGAATCATAGAATCAACCAGATTGGAAGAGACCTCCAAGCTCATCCAGTCCAACCTAGCACCCAGCCCAATCCAGTCAACCAGACCATGGCACTAAGTGCCTCATCCAGGCTTTTCTTGAACATCTCCAGGCATGGTGACTCCACCACCTCCCTGGGCAGCCCATTCCGATGCCAATCACTCTCTCTGCCAACAACTTCCTCCTGACATCCAGCCTAGACCTCCCTTGGCACAACTTGAGGCTGTGTCCCCTTGTTCTGTTGCTGGTTGCCTGACAGAGGAGACCAACCCCACCTGGCTACAACCTCCCTTCAGGTGGTTGTAGACAGCAATGAGGTCACCCCTGAGCCTTCTCTTCTCTTTCAAGTTAAGGAGAGTTTGAAAAACATCTTGAGCTTGCAACCATGCGATGCAAAACTGATAGCATACACACAGGCTCTGTTGTTGGAAAGAACTAGAACAAGCTCTACAAGTTGGAAAGAACTAGAACAAGCCATGGCTCAAACAACGAGACACTAATTTATTCCAAGATCTTCAAGTACAGGAATCTTTGCAGATTTTATGCATCTAGATTTGGCTACTTCTATGGCCATCTCCCAACAAGATGCTAGGCACTGTCCTCCTATCCTGCATGAAGGCAAGCATGTTTTCTGAGGATGAGGTGGAGCATCGAATGTCATCAAGCTTTATCAACTGCTCCTATTTTCCAGGCATCTATCAGTGTATCATTCATCTGCATGAATCACACGGGCTTCTGTGAATGAGGTGGTAATGGAGGACGGCACTGGGGGAGGAGCTTGGCCCAGCACCTGAATCTGTAAAAGAACTATTAGATGGAGAGATATGTTGTTAAATAATTAACATCATTGGCAACTGGCAGTTGTCCCCAAAGTGGAAGTTTGGAGAGGTAACATCAGTATGAGATATGGCTAAATGTGTCTCTCGGGTACTCTCCCAAGACACACAGCAAATGTCACCTTCTCCTTGGTGGCAGGAAGCAGCCACACTCATAACTAAAAACCCCCAGAGTTTTCTGAGAGATTGGGTTGTCTTTCCAAGTTACCTTTAAATTCCTCCTCATTAGTTAACTTCTTGTTTGCTTCCACTCTTAATTTTACCTTGCAGTTTCCTGCCACTTCACCCTTTGTGTTTGCCCTCACCACCTACCCTTAGAGCATTCCTCTTTCTCCCCAAAATATCTGCCTGCTGGGATTTTCCATGAACCCATCTGCATCCAATTATTTATAGATACAATAAAGTCTGCTTTTGTCTAGTGTTTATTTTCTTTAATAACAAGAAACATGGGGAAAATATTCCAGAGGCCCAAAAAAGGACTTGACTTTTCCTGGACGCTAGGCAACGGTAGCCAAAAAGTACAAAACAAGCTGTAGGATGTTTGTAAGATGCCTTCTAAAAATAATAATCTTAGTATGGTGGTATCTAATGTGCTTTTTGCAGTTGTTTCATTTCCCAAATCTGAGCCTTGCTTATAATGCTGTCACATCATTCTAATGGACAATGACTTACTGTGGAGGCAACCAGAAGCACTAAGCAGATGGATTATTGCTGGCTGAGCCAGATCTCTGCTACCTCTTTTCCTTGTCTTAAGTGTTTTGAATAGGTCATGGAGGCCTCTTCTGATGGTCATTCCTGACCAGTGGGTTTAGCTTCTATCTGGTAATAACTGGAATGAACAATATATCTTGCTTAATGAGTCATTGCTGGTCCTTTGTAACCTTTTACTGCTTGTTTGTGTTTTCTTTTCACTATGATTTAAGGTTTTTCCCATCTCCTTTTCCAGTGCAGGGTTTATGTTGCTCATTTTCTTCCTTCTTCCCTTCAATTATAGGACTCATGCAAGCATTTCCCCTTGAACACTTTCCAGCTCCCCCCAACCCATACTTCAAACCTTCTGTGTCCTCCCCCTCGTTTACACAGCTCCATTCTCCACTCTGTTTCCTGCACTGCCTACACTAATTGCACTTAGCATGGATGCGCTGGGGGAGGGCATATGGATAGGGAGAAGGTAAAGAAAGGACTTTTGAAGAATCTTAGTGAGTTAAAACGAAAAACTACTCTGCACATGTGAAAAATGGAAGACAAGGATGTAGTGAATGCTCCTTCTCAAAGTCAGATTGGATGAGCCCTTGAGCAATCTAGTCTAGTAAAGGGTGTCCCTGCCCATGGCTGAGGCACTGGAACTAGATAACCTTTAAGGTCCCTTCCAACTCAAACCGTTCTATGAATCTATAACATTGTCAGCAGAAGGAATGGATGAGAGGAACAGATTGAAGTTCAGGTGCAAGGTGACTGGAGACAACCTCAAGCTAGGGACTTGTTGGTTCTTATCTCCTTGGAGGAAGTAAGGAGAGACCTGGAGGCTGCAGAACACAGAACATTTGGGCTGGAAAAAAACTGCTTATTTGTGTCATCTTTTTTTCTTTCCTTCTTTCCTTCCTTCTCTCTTCTTTTCTCTCTTTCTTTCTTTCTTTCTCTCTTTCTCTCTTTCTCTCTTTCTCTCTTTCTTTCTCTCTCTTTCTCTCTTTCTTTCTCTCTTTCTNTCTTTCTCTCTCTTTCTTTCTCACTCTTTCTCTCTCTCTCTCTTTCTCTCTCTTTCTCTCTCTCTTTCTCTCTTCCTCTCTTCCTCACTCTCTGTCTTCCTCTCTCTCTCTTTTCCCTTTCTTTCTTTCTTTCTTTCTTTCTTTCTTTCTTTCTTTCTTTCTTTCTTTCTTTCTTTCTTTCCTTCTTTCTTTCCTTCTTTCCTTCTTTCTCTCTCTGTCTCTGTTTCTCCCTCTCTTTCTCCAGTCTCACACCTGCCTACTTTAGCTGATCTCTAGCTCTCAAATTGCAATGGAGCAAAAAGTGATAAAATGCCCGCAGGAGAGGATATGCTGCCTGAAGTTCTCCCATAGCTGGGGCAGGCCTAGCAAGACACAGAATTCAATTAAAAGAAATACAAAGTTTTTCCTCTTCTCCCCTTGCCATTTCCCTGTATTTCATATATGCCTGTGTCTATCTCTCTCTTTCCATACATATATATCTCTCTCTAACTAAACAGGCAGACGCAGGCGCATAGGCACATACATGCACAACCCCACCCCTCCCCTTTCCAATCCTTCCTTTAAGGTTTAATTTAACAATAACATTTGCGATCGGGGTCCTGAGCATCTCAAGGGCATTGCGCTTGAAATTGCACACACTCCGCACCATTTATCATAGCCTGACATGTGTCATGTTCCAGACTGCAGCTCCAAGAGGTTACAGCTCACGACTGCTCCTTTGTTGATCAGCTGCCGAGACAACTGAGGCACCTTTCTTTCTTTTTTTTGTTATTATTTCTTTTTCTTCATTCTTTCCTTTCTTTCCTTTCTTTCTGTATTTCTTTGTTTCTGTATGCTGCTATTAAAGCTGCACCCTCCTCTTTCCAACGGGTTCATTGTGACACAGGAGAAAAGCAAATGAATTCTTCTCTGCTCTCTGCAGTCTCCCCACCCGGTCTTCATCAGAACCAATTCAGGTCACATTTTAGGTTGGGTTTGATAGGAGAGCCTGGACTGGTTAATATTACTGCTTAATATTGACTGTAAGGTGGATAAACTATTTTCAAGGCAGTTCTCTGCCTTGAAATGGATGTTTTAACTCATAGAATCATAGAATCAGTCAGAGTTGGAAGGATGCTTTAACTCATAAAATCGTAGAATCAGAGTTAGAAGGATGTTTTAACTCATAGAATCATGGAATCAGTCAGAGTTGGAAGGATGTTTTAACTCATAGAATCATAGAATCAGTCAGAGTTGGAAGGATGTTTTAACTCATAGAATCATAGAATCAGTCAGAGTTGGAAGGATGCTTTAACTCATGAAATCTTAGAATCAGTCAGAGTCAGAAGGATGTCTTAACTCATAGAATCACAGAATCAGTCAGAGTTAGAAGGATGCTTTAACTCACAGAATCACAGAATCAGTCAGAGTTGGAAGGGACCACAAGGATCATCTAGTTCCAAGCCCCATGTCATGGGCAGGGACACCCTACCCTAGATCAGGCTGCCCAGAGCTTCATCCAGCCTGGCCTTAAACACCTCCAGGGATGGTGGTTGTAGCCAGGCAGGGGTTGGTTTATTCTGCCAGGCAACTAGTGACAGAGCAAGAGGACACAGTCTCAACCTGTGCCAGGGCAGGTTTAGGCTGGATTTCAGGAAGAAGTTCTTCCTAGAGAGAGTGATTGGCATTGGAATGAGCTGCCTGAGGAGGTAGTGGAGTCACCATGCCTGGAGGTGTTTAAGAGGAGGCTGGATGAGGCACTTAGTGCCATGGTTTAGTTAATTAGAAATGTCAGGTGGTAGGTTGGACTCAATGATCTTAGAGGCCTTTTCCAACCTGGTTAATTCTGTGATTCTGTGATATTGGAGATAATGGCAAGGGAGTCCCAATGTGCATTCCTGTGGCAAAATCTGGGTTAGCCAAGCCAAGGAGCTTCTTAGGTTGCTGAACTTCAGTCTTGCAGCTTTGGGGAAATAAATATTCACTTCTCCAGACCTTCTCTTTCATTTCACCGCAGCCCTTCTCCTTCAGCTCCTCAAAGCCTTGCAGAACTCTCACTGAGTGCAGAGCACCTGAGACCTGCACGTTTCTTTGCAGAAATGATGCATGCAGCAATTCAACAAACCAGGCTGTTTATAAAGCATATTGACAAGAGCCACTGAATTGCAACCATAAATCACTTGTAGATCTTCTGCCAGTCTCCATCCTGCCAATCAGCATTTGTGTAGGGCGTGGGTTTCAGTGTCATTGCAACTTTAATGTTTAAAGGATGCAAGTTACTGTTGATAGAAAGAAAGGGATTTTGACTACAGGTCTAAGATCTGAACAAAAGCAGGCATTGCTTTGCATTCTTGTGCTTTTCAAAGAGGTTGGCATACCAAGCTGATAGTTTCTCTCTATAACAAACAGAACTTGAAGGCAAGGAATTGTGAACTGGAGCTGATTTCTCCATTTCCCCTCCCCATTTTCATGTTCAGCTCTGTGCTGGAAGAATTCATGCCAGAATGTTCAGGTCCCAAAGTCCGTCTGTGTTTTGGAACGACACTTGATCTTTCAGATTCCTATTCCCCTCTGAGCTCTAAATCACTCACTGTTCATCACCACCTGTTAGCATCAAGCACAGCCTCTGCAGACACAGTTGGAGTTGTCTTACTTTCTCTCAACACTCTCAGCTCTTGTCAGTGGGTATTTTCAGAGGTTTCCTTGGTTTAAAGGCTCTTGATTTACCAGAAGGGCCAGATGGGAAGACTCAACTAGTGCCACCATGTGTGTGTCACATGCCTATTAGATTCACAAATGGAGGATTTTCTTGCCATTGGCCAGGAAGATTTTGCACTCTGTCCTTCACTGTGTCTTAGGCACAGCCACCCATCCTGAATCTCTTCACCTTCCTGTTCAGCAGGCTCCTTGTCAGCAGTCTAACCAGAACAGTGCTCTGCTGTTTGAAGGGTGTCTCATTTCCCCACATTTCTCCAGAAGAAGGCCCAGTTTTATGGCCATAGTTGGGTGGGATCACATTCACAGCATCCTCTCTGAGCTGCTCCTGGGCTTAACGTGGAGCCAGCTCCCCACTGCTTGTGATGCATTCTCTCTCCCCTAGCATTGCTTCTTGTGTTCCTGACCTTGACTCATGCTTGATTCCTGCCCTCCCCCTCTGCCAGTGCTGAGACACCTGCCCAGCTCTACAGGAATGACGTAGTGCTACCAGCTGGGATGGTGTAAAGCAATAGCAGGACTCAGCCAACTTTCAGTCACATAACTCTCTCTGTCCGGGGGAATGCAACCACCTGCACCAACTTGCCTTCTCCCCCACTGAAGGATAGAGGCTTAGCAAAAGCAGGACAAAGCACAGAGTACAGCCACATGTCAGGGTGGGGACCACTATAAATCACAGAATCATAGAATAAACCAGGTTGGAAGAAACCTCCAAGATCATCCAGTCCAACCTATCCAACCTATCCATCCACTCCAACCTATCCAACCATCCTCCAGTTTAGCTCTATCCAGTCAACCAGACCATGGCACTAGGTGTCCCATCCAGTCTTTGCTTGAACACCTCCAGGGATGGCAACTCCACCACCTCCCTGGGCAGCCCATTCCAATGGCAAATCTCTGTGAAGAACTTTCTCCTAATATCAAGCCTATACCTCCCCCAGCACATCTTGAGACTATGTCCCCTCGTTCTGTTGCTGGTTGCCTGGGAGAAGAGACCGACCCCCACCTGTCTGCTTCTCCATCAGTTTGCCAACCTAAGCAACCACCTGTCTGTGTGTGCCTGATCCTTTGCCCCAAGCAGCAAGGAAGCTTTACACTGCATGATTGTACAGTCTTGAATGAATGTAGTGGCTCCCCACAGCTCCTAGTGAGACCTGCTGTGGATATTGAAGAGGGATGGAGCCATGTAACTTAAGGAAGGGCTGTGCCCAAGGTGTGCCTGTGCCTCGCTCTTGTTTCAGGGTAGCTGCTCACAGGAAAGCTCTATGGTGTTTTAATTCCTGGCTCCAGACTGTACAAGGAGCAGCCTAGACCCTAGCATTTTTTAATAGAAGACAAACAATTTCAAGGGTATTTTGTGGATTAGTGAGGGGGAAGTAGGGAGGCTGCATGAAAGAAATAAAAGATGGGTGTATGCTACCACCAAAACAAAAAAAATAAGAAAGCCCCTCAGCTCTTCCCCTCCAACAAGAGATGTTCTCATCCCAACTATGCTCAAGATAGAGTCTCTTTGGGCTGTGAGTGAAGTGAATTCACAGATATTCTGAGTGTAATAGAAAAGCGCTGAGGAGAGCAGCACAGGCAGCAATCAGGCAAGCGGTCAGTGATCCAGCTGGGACCATCCTCTGAATATCTCGACCATGAAGTAGTGCAAAGACTGGATTGAGAACTGACTGAACATCCTGGACTCCCTGTGGAAGGAAATATGGCTACAGCTGCCTCTATTGGGATGGCACTGGAGGATGCTGGAAGTTAATTGGCTCCTTGGATATGAAGAATAAAGGTATCCTTGGATTTCTCTTATTTATTCTTTATTCTCTCATTTTCTCTAATAAAGAAAGGAGATAACTACAAGCAACATGTAAATAAGAGGAGAACCTATAATGACTTAAAGAAGCATTTAAATACAATCAGGCAGAGCTGCCTGAGACACCAGAGGAAAGAATAACGACATGTGTGCAGTAGACACAATGTAGATTACAATTTATAACAGGATACAGGATGGAGCCAGCACTTGATTAGGGGACCAAGTCACAATTTTTTCAGCATATGTCCTCTGTTTTTCTTTGCCTTGGCATAAAAGGCTTGGGCACTGCTGCTAAGTAAACCAGATCGTCAGAAAGTGCCCATGTTGATGAGAACTGCAGGATCCAAGGAAATTAACTTGACTTGTATTTTAGACAATTCTGCCATATCCATTCCTTGCCCAGAGCTGTCATCTGGGAAAGAGTTGTGCCTGCTTACAGCTTTAATCAGAGATAAAAATTATCCCTAGTTCATGAATATGGTTATCATAGAGATATGTCAGTGGCAGAGAATAGCTTCCCAGCATACAGTTTTGCATGTCTTGCACTGAAACGTGTTGTATTCTGAAGTGGTTTGCCCTCTGAATAGCATCCTCGCACTCAATTCCTTGTCCAGACACCAACACAGCCTGGGCAAGAGGAAGTCCTCCAGAATGAAACACAAAAAGCTTCTGAAGATGAGCTTGCAGGGCCTAAAAGTGCCCTGCAAGCAGGGTGTCTGCTTGCTGTGCAGGAACGGTTCACACGACTGCCAGTGACTGCCAGGGAAGAGGTCAAGAGGGGAATTTTCACTCTGCCTGATTGCAGAAGGCTGCTGGGACTTTCAATCTTGCTCCATCTCGAGGCTTGGTTTCCCTCCTGGATGTGTTCCCAGCTGCATGCCCTGCTGTTGTCCAGACCCGACTCCTTGGAGTGGCTCTTCACCATTAACACCAGTAAGTCACGCTCGCCACTGGGGCAGGGTGAGGCTGTGCTGTGCTGTTTCTTGTGGATAGTCAGGCTATGAAAGGTAACAATCTTCATGAATAGAGTAATCTTTTCCACTTCAAAATGTCTTTTCCTTGTCAGTCTGGTAACACCACAACCCTCAGAGTATCCTAAATTAAAGAAAGTAATACCAGAACAACAACAACACCACCAGGAACGCGAATGACAGTAACAAAAGAGAGCAAATGGCTGACAGGGGATGTTTGTACATTGCACGGTGTTATTTTGGCTGCTCTGCCTGTCCAAATCCCCCTAGAAAAGAGAGAAAGCAGAAGCAGCTAAATGAAGGCTCCTTGCAGGGCAAGGGCTTGCTGGATCCCGACGCCTGTGTGCATAGCGGCGTGGGTGTGTTTGTGTGTGTGTGTGTATGGTGGGGAGGAGGGAAGCTTGTCATTGTGTTTTCTCTTCTAGACAGGCATAAACACCCCTGTTTATTTCCAGCATGCCATATAAATTCAAAATTAGCATAAGATGATGATGTTAATTGATTTATATGCATGCAGGCAGTGCTTTATCAAAGGTAGAGGGACATAAGGTCGTTCCCCTGGGGGCCTCCAGGGAGCAAGTAGCCATCTGAGACAATATTGAGGTTGGCATAGTTGGGTATATAACTGCTTCCAAGTCTGAGGAAAGTGGAGGGTGCTGTCATTAGCAAAAAACTAATTTTCCTATTAATATTGTAATTCTCCTTTTAATAAAGGCTGCCCTCATTGAGGTCTAGGAAAGTGCCTCTCCCCCCACCCCCCACCAAGGTCTACCAAGGGGTGGCTCAGGCTGCAGCTGGCAGGCTGGCTGCCTTCCCAGAGAAGGGAAAAAAATCATGTCAAATTGGCCATCTGAACAAGACTTTAGGAATTTCATTCCCTTCAGGTCAGTCTTGCACAGCCATTGTGGAAATATCAGCACAATTCCTTAGAGGAGGTCAGCGACGACACTGAGACTGGCAGGGAAATTCTCTGCTATCTATGGACATTGCATGGAAAAGTTATCACAGAGTGTGATGGTTTGAGTGTTACCTGCCCCCCGCCCCCCCCACTTAAGAAAATCACCCAGACTAGACTCAGCTGAGCTGGAAATTGAATGAATGAAGCTTTCTATTTACAGCTTAGCACAATATACAAGCAGACATTTACAACATCTACAGCTGTATGCAGAAATAGACAAGTTAAAGGTAACACAGAAACACAACAGCCCTCCCAGAAACAAGCATCCCCAGGAGGGGCTCCCAACCACCCTTCCACCTTCTTCCCACCCCTCTACCTTACCCCAGACTTTGCCTTACATTCAAGGTGACTTTGGAGGGTTGGCCAGGGGGGTTAGGAAACAGGATTAGTCAGACAGCAAGTTAGAGAGAAAAGTGCAGCCCGAAGCCCAGAGACTGTTATCTACGTTCATGTTCTTGTTCTTGCTCTTGTTCTTATCCATCTCAGCAAGCCTATGAGTGCAGTAGCCATCACCATTGTTTCCTTTTCACTGCTTATAATCGAATTTCTCTCACCAAAATATCCCAGCTAGGCTCAAACTAGCACACAGAGCTGTACCAAAAGCAAAGCCAAAGCAGCACCTTGGCTGGCAAGTGCCAAAAGCAGAAAAATGTGCTTCCTCTTGCACTGCCACTGCTGCATGAGAGAGGAAAAGAGAGGACACTGAAATACTGTGCCCAAAGTGTCTCAAATAGCTTCAGGTGTTGGGTTGCACAGAAGCACAGAATTTCTTAGATGTGCAAAGCCCTTCAAGCTCATCAAGTCCAATCATTGGTTTCACACTGACAAGTCCTTGACTAACCCAAATCCCTCAGCACAACATCTAATGAATCGCTATGGTTGGAAAGGACCACCAGGATCAGCCAGTCCAACCTTCATCCCAGCATCCTTCATCACCAGACCATAGCCTCAAGCACCACATCCATTCTCCTTTTAAACACCTCCAGGGATGGTGACTCCACCACCTCCCTGGGCAGCCTGTTCCAGTGCCTGACCACCTGCTCAGTAAAGAACTTCCTCCCAGCATCCAACCTAAACCTCCCCTGATGCAACTTGAGGCCATTTCCTCTTGTCCTATCATTAGTAATTCAGGAGAAGAGACCAGCTCCAGCCTCACTACAAGCTCATTTTAGGTAGTTGTAGAGGGCAATATGGTCCCCTCTCAGCCTCTTCTTCCTCAGATTAAACACCCCCAGCTCCCTCAGCAGCTCCTCATAGGTCATGTTTGGCAGACCTCTCCCCAGCCTCATCACCCTTCTTTGCATCTACTCCAGCACCTCAATGTCCCTCCTATACTCTGGTTACCAAAACTGGACCAGAGGTGTGGCCTCTTAAGTGCTGAGTACAGGGCCATGATCACCTCCCTACTCCTGCTGATACAGGCCAGGATGCTGTTGGCCTTCTTGGCCAACTTCACTACCTATTTAAAGGAAAAAAAACCCCTTGGCTAAGTGTGAAAAGGGATTGATCTGAACCAACTGATAATTCTTGTCTTTTTTTCCTCTTTCCTTTTTCTTCTGTTGAATTCCTGGGTAAGTTTGGGGCATCCAGAGGTAAAATCCATCTTAAAAAAAAGCATCTTCCTTTTGTGAGCAAGCCTCCCTCACCTGGCACATTGGGAATGTTGCTCTAGCTAATGGGAGCTGATGTATCTGATTGTTGCCTGACTCAGTAGGACCTCAATGAGGCTACTTTTATACTGAGCAATCCTGTACATCAGTGACCACCCCTTTGACTTCAATGGCTTTACTGGTGCTAAGAGGGGATATTGGAAACTTACACTTAAATAACACCTTTCAGGTAATAAGCAGCAATGAATGGAAGAGAAAAGGAAGCAGGAAGCTTATAGGATTTAAGGATTTTCATTCGAGAAAGGAACCCACCCTGCTGGTGCTGGCCAGGTGCTCATGTGGGTCCGGAGATGTACAAATCAAGCAGGGTGTAAAGCTGTTAGCAGTGGTTCATGGCAACAGCCTAGCTCCTGTCAAGGAAAAGCAGGTTAGGTAAACTTCTCAGGTGTCTGGAGGTGAATCTTTTCATTTGTGCACAGCCCTCGTTTGACCCAACCATTTCACATCATTACCAATCGCTTTGTTCCGATGTATCAAACTTCCTTCCCGTGCTTTATTGGTTCCTGCTCTTGCTGACCTCTTCCAGCAGTTTACTTTCTAACATCCTGAAAGCCTCATCATTGCCTGTTCAGCACACCTGAGATTAAAAGTTAAAGAAGAGAAAGAGTGAACACAACAGGAGGGAAAACAGAGCAGCTTTTGGCAGCAGCCGGGTGACACTCTGGGATAAGTGAAATGGGATGGGTAACCACCTGGAATAATGGCAGGGGGAAACAAAAGAGAGAAGGAACTCAAACAGCAGGGCCTGAGTGAGAAGATTAGAGGAAGCAGCAAGCTGAGCAGACCTCAGAAGGAGAGAAAGACAGAAAGTCTATCTGTCTGTCTCAGTTCTCTGTGCCAAAGAGAGATGCTGAGATCTGTTACAATGTGCTCATTTAAACACCACTGCTGGAGCCTGGCGTCTTGTATCCAGTGGCTATTTCTCTCCTGGACTAAAAGTCTGCTCAGCTCTAAGGTGCAAAAGCAGTCTCAGGTGTATCTGCAGTGAAGCAGGAAGAGGGGAAGGTGGGAGAGAAGTCAGACTCTGAGCCCACCTTTGGTGTCTGCAGGACATTTCGATGCAGCAGAGCCAACATAGCATTAGCAATATCCTCCCCCCACAGGTGCTCCAGAGCCACTTTTGCGTCCCCACCCTGCACCACTAGACTACAGAGGACAGAAGGAAGGTAAGAGGACATCAGCCTTGCCAAGGCTTACTCAAGCTGAGCCCAGGACCTTCTTCCTCTCCTGGTTGTAGCCAGGTGGGGGTTGGTCTCTTCTGCCAGGCAACCAGCAACAGAACAAGGGGACAATGTCTTAAGTTGTGCCAGGGGAAGTATAGGCTGGATGTTAGGAGGAAGTTGTTGGCAAAGAGAGTGATTGGCATTGGAATGGGCTGCCCAGGGAGGTGGTGGAGTCACTGTCCCTGGAGGTGTTCAAAAATAGACTGGATGAGGCACTTAGTGCCATGGTCTGGTTGACTGGCTAGGGCTGGGTGCTAGGTTGGACTGGATGATCTTGGAGGTCTCCTCCAACCTGGTTGATTCTGTGATTCTATGATTCTTTGATTCTGCCAAGTCATGGCAGGGTTATGTTTAGGCTGCCTAAACTGAGCCTTACCAGCACTGATGGAGAATAAATAATTTATTCAGCACTGAGGGGCTGAAATTTGGGAGCCTGATCTGTTCTGAATGGGAGTGACAATGGAAACATTCAGTGCTCATGCCAAGAAATATCTTAAGATTCATTTGGTGTCAATAAAAGAGAAAAAAATGTTTTGACTAAACCAAAATATTTTGCCTGGACTCAATTTTATTTTACCTCCCTCCTATAATTCTCTACCATATGTGAGAAAATTAAAATGTAAAGACAAATATTGGTGTGCCCCCCTCAAAAAAATTGGCATGGTTCATTTAGCAGAGCCAGAATCATTCATTCAGTTTTCCTCCAAAAAAGCAGAAGTGTAAAAATCACTTTGATGCTATGAAGTGTCTCAGTGCTGATGGAATCAACTAACCAACTGTTAGGACATGTATGGCTCACTCTACTTATAACTTGCCAAAGAACCTGATCTCCATCTGTCCATCTCACTGGTCAGGCCACACCTTCATTACTGTGTCCAGTTCTGGGCTCCTCAATTCAAGAGAGATGTTGAGGTACTGGAAGGTGTCCAGAGAAGGGCAGCAAAGCTGATGAGGGGCCTGGAGCACAGCCCTGTGAGGAGAGGCTGAGGGAGCTGGGGGTGTGCAGCCTGCAGAAGAGGAGGCTCAGGGCAGAACTCATTGCTGTCTACAACCACCTGAAGGGAGGCTGTAGCCAGGTGGGGTNATTCTATGCTATCACAAAGGATCTCACCTATATTTGCAAAACTCAGGCTTTGCTTTTGGTTTTCTGCACATCCTAAAGTTCATGCTGCTTGGATGAGGTCTTGACAAAGAGGAGCAAAAGGTTGAGGTGCGGTGTGAAAGCAGAAGGAAATTTGAGCTAAGAGCATCTGGAGATCTATTTTGGGGAAGTACAAATGCGTGGCTGGAACTGCAGCTGTATGAAGTCTCCCAGAAAAAGACACTATGCAAGCAGCTAAAAGTAGTTGGCTTGAAAAATGAAATGCATTATGATTATTTGACCTGCACTTTTTTCCCCCCATTATTTTTTATTTTGAGTGTGCATTCTCCTTTTATCTTTAACAATGAAGAAGTAAATTGCTACATCTTCAGATCAAGCCTATTTTAACACTTCCTTCCCAGCCTTTCCAAATCACTACCTCCTTCTTCAGGAGACTTTCTAGCTTCTCTGCCTGCCTTTGGTATTTCTACCAACTGTAGATCTGAGAACAGCAGTGTTATGTCCCAGGGTACATAAAGCTTCACTTTGGTGTCCTTGACATCTTTGGTCCTTCTTGTGACTATCTCATAATTCATGTGAGTGATGCCATACAACTGTAAGTTTTTCATGAGGTCATAAAACTGATTTATAGAGGTTTTCCCATAATCTCCAAGCAAATTAAAGGAGGTTGATGGAGCTATGCAACTCACTGTTGCCTCAACAATGGTCTCATTCAGAAATGACACTGAACAAGATTGAGGTATTAAGATATCAAGAATGTCCTTAAGAAGCCTTGTCTGTCTGTAAAAAATGGGATGCCTGCAAAGCAGGAAGGGTCATTTCTCCTGCAAACTGAGCTGATTTTACCCATGTCATCTAACTTCAGATTGCTCAGATAGTTTCTTCCTTCACTTTCTGCTTCCAAACGCAGAAGCTTCATTAATTCATTGCAGATCAGCATTTGGTAGAATAACTGAAGGTTAAGCTGCTTTTCCTCCTGAGAAATTTGATCCTTAAGATTTTCTGTTCTCCAAACAGTGACTTTTTTTGCTTTGGGGATTTTAAACTTATTTTACAGTACAGGAAATATTCCCATAAAGGAAAATCCCAACTTTGGTTCCAATGAAGGAATAATTCTATGTACACACCTACAGATATCATAGAATCAGTCAGGGTTGGAAGGCACCACAAGGATCAGCCAGTTCCAACCTCTCTGCCATGGGCAGGGACACCCTAGCCTAGATCAGGCTGTCTAGAGCCTCATCCAGCCTGGCCTTAAACACCTCTAGGGATGGGGTTACCACCACCTCCCTGGGCAACCCATTCCAGGCTCTCTCCACCCTCATGCTGAAGAACTTCCTAACATCCAGTCTGAATCTACTCATTTCCAGCTCTGTTCCATTGCTCCCAGTCCTATCACTACCTCAGATCCTAAAATGTCCCTTCCCAGCTTTCTTGTAGGTCCCTCTAAGGCCACAATAAGGTCTCTATAGATCTATAAAACTAGAAGTACCTATAAAACTATGGGGTTTCATGTATATAAACCTATTTAAAGCACACACAGAGATGAAAACTAACCACAAGCATCAATCCACTCTATTTTCAAACTGGTACCAGTGGCGATTTCAGAGCTGTGTGAACATTTGGAGCTGTGTGAACCTTATTCCTCCACTTTGACTTCTGAAGCTGTTTGTGAAGCTTTTGAATCATGACAGAGCTATATAGCCCAAGAAAATGAGCTTTCACTAAACCCTCTCCAACTTCAATATATGCCCTGTGTCAAACTGAGAGAAAGCTTGGATGTACTTCCAACCTCTGTGGCTGGGGCTGAGTGCCAATTATGCTGCACCCAATGGCCTGTATCTGTCTTTTCTTTATTATTATTATTCTGTGAATATCACTTTTTCAACTTAAAATATTCAGGGTATGTTGCAAAGTATTTGCTGCTATTGCTAGGGAGTTGAAAGGAACCCCTGAAAACATTTCTCTATAGTAGTAATCGAGGTGAACCTCCCATCCTTTCTCACAAAATGGCAGCATAGCATCACATAGAATCAGAGAACCAGGCAGGATTGGAAGGGACCACGAGGATCATCTAGTTCCAATCCCTCTGCCATGGGCAGGGACACCTCGTCCAGCCTGGCCCTAAACACCTCCAGGGATGAGGCCTCAACCACCTCTCTGAGCAACCCATTCCAGGCTCTCAGCACTCTCATGCTGAACAACTTCCTCCTCACCTCCAGGCTGAATCTCCCCACCTCCTGCTGTGCTCCATTCCCCCCAGTCCTGTCATTCCCTAAGAGACTAAAAAGTCCCTCCCCAGATTTTTTATAGGCCCCCTTCAGATCCTGGAAGGCCACAAGAAGGTCACCTGGGAGCCTCCTCTTCTCCGGACTGAACAGCTCCGACTCTTTCAGTCTGTGCTCACAGCAGAGCTGATCATGGAATCAAAGAATCGACCAGGTTGGAAGAGATCTCCAAGATCATCCAGTCCAACCTAGCACCCAGCCCTGTTCAGTCAACCAGACCATGACACTAAGTGCCTCATCCAGTCTTTTGTTCAGCATCTTCAGGGATGATGACTCCACCACCTCCCTGGGCAGCCCATTCCAATGCCAATCACTCTCTCTGCCAACAACTTCCTCCTAACATCCAGCCTAGACCTCCCCTGGCACAACTTGAGGCTGTGTCCCCTTGTTCTGGTGCTGGTTGCCTGACAGACGAGATCAACCCCACCTGGCTACAGCCTCCCTTCGGGTAGGGATAATGAAGGGAATGGAACATCTCTCTTATCAGGAGAGCCTGAGGGAGCTGGGGCTGTGCTGCTTGGAGAAGAGGAGACTGAGAGGTGACCTCAGCAGTGGTTATCAATATGTGCAGGGTGAGTGCCAGGAGGCTGGAGCCAGGCTCT
>WAAF01013245.1:0-68023 GCA_013400475.1 Tricholaema leucomelas
AGAGCAAAAAGGCGCCAACAGACCTGTTCCCCCCTCCCCGCCCTGCAGGCGTAAAGCGGGGGAGCAGGGGAACCGCTGCGGGCCGAGGCTGCACTCGGCTGAGGATTGGCTGTGTGCTTTTCACGCCTAGGAAGAGGTATCTCAGCTCTTTGTCCAAGAAAGGTATAAATAGTGAGAGGTTCCCGCCTTGGGGTGCTCCTGCAGTGGAGTTCGTCCCCGCTTTGGATTGTGTTCCCGCCTTGGCGTGCCTGCCGTGGACTTCGCTCCTCGCCGGGGAGTTCTCCTCCCCTCGCCTGGATAGCTTCTATACAGGGAGCCTTTGAGGCTCCGAAGACAAGCTCTGAAGAACTTCACCTTAAGCACCTTATTGTGCAGCTTTATCGCTCTTTAATGACCCTGAGGGTTTCTGAAAAGACCGCGGGACAGCCCTTTGAATCCTCCTTCTTTTCAAGCCAGCTCTGCGGTGAGTAGCTTACGGCTCAGCCTTATTTCATAGTGGGGAACGCTATATTTAATAGCTCAAGCCTTTTCCAGCTCCTGACTCCAAATTAGTCAAGTTTACCTGTGGCATCCTATTGTGTAGATACTCTCAACCAACTGAGAACAAACCTGCTAGAATCATAGACTGAATCATAGAACGGTTTAGGTTGGAAGGGGCCTCAAGGATCATCCAGCTCCAACCCCCTGCCATAGGCTAATTAAATCTAAATTATCTTCTGTATTTGGTTTTGGGGGCAGGTTTTGGGAAAATAAAATAACTATTTTTATAAATTCCTGACCTGGCCTAATTAATTCCTGCCTCCATAACATGTTCTGTGTCCAGTTCTGGGCTCCTCAATTCAAGAGAGATGTTGAGATAATGGAAGGTGTCCAAAGAAGGGCAACAAAGCTGGTGAGGGGCCTGGAGCACAGCCCTGTGAGGAGAGGCTGAGGGAGCTGGGGGTGTTCAGCCTCGAGATAGATGAGGCTCAGGGCAGACCTCATTGCTGGCTACAACTACCTGAAGGGAGGCTGTAGCCAAGTGGGGTTGGTCTCTTCTGCCAGGCAACCAGCAACAGAACAAGGAGACACAGTCTCAAGTTGTGCAAGGGCAGGTCTAGGCTGGATGTTAGGAGGAAGTTGTTGGCAGAGAGAGTGATTGGCATTGGAATGGGCTGCCCAGGGAGGTGGTGGAGTCACCGTCCCTGGAGGTGTTCAAGACAAGCCTGGATGAGGCACTTAGTGGCATGGTCTGGTTGATTGGCTATGGCTGGGTGCTAGGTAGGACTGGATGATCTTGGAGGTCTCTTCCAACCTGGTTGATTCTATGATTCTAATTAAACTCACCCAGCATAAATAGAATTTAAACTGGTTTAGGTATATCTTTGTTTCCAGTGCAAGAAAACCACTAGGATCTCTTTCTCTGGTGTAAAAAAAGTCCAGGCAGGTCTCAATCAGAACAAGGTCCACAAAATAATATAAAACCCCATGGGGCTGTCAAACTGCTTAGAGAAATGTGATTGTAGGCAGCTTGGAGTGGGGGATGGCTGGCAGATCCCTGAACTGAAGGGATTTAAAGTTCTCAGCCTCGAAGGGAAAGAGCTAGTGACTAATCTAGTTAGTCATCTCCAGACCTTTCCCAGAGCACTCCTGCTTGTAACTCAGTCTTAAGATACTCAGCTTTTTCTGTCAAGCAGGAGCAGACTGCCCAGGGAGCTTGTGGACTGTCCTTCTCTGCAGACTTTCGAGACCCATCTGGATGCAGTCCTGAGTGACCTGCCCTGGGTGATCCTGCTTTGGCACAGAGGTTGGACTGGATGATCTCTGAAGGTCCCTTCCAACCCCTACCATTGTGTGACTCTAAGGAAGGCCTGACTCTCCACAACAGGAGCAGGGTCTCAACTTTAGGGGTTATTTCCATTAGTGCCACATGTGCATTGGAATAGACCTGAGCTGGTGGCAGTGAGGCTGAGGAGCTGCTTTCACCTCTTCTTGCCCCATCCTCTCCAGTAGCTCTGCCTACTGAGGCAGGGGGTGTGGGGGGGTGCCAGGCTAGCCAAGGAGTGGCACCCAGGAAAAGGCAGGCTGCTCTTCCTGCTGTGCTGTCACAGAGGCTGCTTTTACACTTTTTCACAGACACCAGCTTCATTATTCCAAGGCAGCAGTACATCCTCAGACCTCAGCCTGGTATCAAGCTCAGAAAAGGTCCTCCCCAGGGTCTAACACAGCTTGAGCTCACACTGTGAATGGGGGTGGGGGGGGCTGCAAGGCAGCATAGCTGTTTCAATTATGCATGCTGCAGTGCGCAGGGTGCACCGAGCAGTACAAGCAGTGATGTGAGGTGTTAGTGTCTCCTTTGACCCCCTGGTTCTCCCTTCCTCTTGGCATACTTCATTTAATACTACATTCCAGCAGCGTGGGCCAGTGGTGTGGTTTTGCATGTGCTTGTGCAAGGTTTTGCCTGGAAATGCTGTGAACATCAATATTCTGAAGCTGCCCAAAGGACTTCTTCCTGGATATGATTTGCATGGCAGTGGTCTCCTTACTGATGAGGTAACTGTCTGCTGGGAAGTAACCTTGCCAGACTGATGAAGCCCTTGTGCCCTCCATGGCAGCTCTACTGCTAAGCAGCTTTCAGAGGTGTGGACTTAGGCTATGCAATGTGTTTAAGACAGGCCACAGAGTGACAGTGAGCGGTCACCTTCCAGTTTAAACCAGCAGTACAGGAGCGGAAAGAAAAGATGTGCTTGTGCCATTAGTGACACTGTCATCCATTGACTTTTCCAGCTGGTTTTCATTTCCTACCTCTCATCCAACACTTGAGGCTGGGCTTCAGGGTTTCCCATGCTAACAGCATATCAATACAAGCTGCTAGCACTCCTTACAGTCAGGCGTTGGGCACAGAGATGCCACAGGCTCCTGAACTGATATATGGATCAGGCTTGGACAGAGGAACCTCGAGAGTTTGGTTTTCAGTACCCCAAAAACCAGCTCTGCTAATGCTTCTCTGCTTTCCCTTGAATTTGAGACGAAGATCCTGTCACAAACAACCTTGCTGTGGTGGAATGGTTGCTCCTGTGGGAGCATCTGAATTGTTTCAAGCCTGTGACGTGATAGAAGCACAAGCATGTGATGAAGAATGCCTGTACTGACAGGTAGGAGGGCTGCCTGCCCTTTCTTCTGCACTCAATGTCTTTCAACTTTTGGCTTTCTCCAAAAAAAAAATTTCTTCCATCCAGCCTTCCTGGTTCACCCTTGTGTCTAAGCCTCATTTTCCTACTGAGAGGAAAGGAATGTACCCCAGCAGCCCCCAAAAGGCTGTCTGTCACTGTATCACAGTATCACCAAGGTTGGAAGAGACTTTACAGATCATCAAGTCCAACCCTTTACCACAGAGCTCAAGGCTAGACCATGGCACCAAGTGCCACGTCCAACCTTGCCTTGAACAGCTCCAGGGATGGCGACTCCACCACCTCCCTGGGCAGCCCATTCCAGTAGCCAATGACTCTCTCAGTGAAGAACTTTCTCCTCACCTCGAGCCTAAACTTCCCCCGGCACAGCCTGAGGCTGTGTCCTCTCGTTCTGGCGCTGGCCACCTGAGAGAAGAGAGCAACCTTCTCCTGGCCACAACCACCCCTCAGGTCGTTGTAGACAGCAATAAGGTCACACCTGAGCCTCCTCTTCTCCAGGCTAAACAATCCCAGCTCCCTCAGCCTCTCCTCGTAGGGCTGTGCTCGAGGCCTCTCACCAGCCTCGTTGCCCTTCTCTGGACACGCTCAAGCATCTCAATGTCCCTTCTAAACTGGGGGGCCCAGAACTGAACACAGTACTCAAGGTGTGGTCTAACCAGTGCAGAGTACAGGGGCAGAATGACCTCCCTGCTCCTGCTGGCCACACCATTCCTGATGCAGGCCAGGATGCCATTGGCTCTCTTGGCCACCTGGGCACACTGCTGGCTCATGTTCAGGCGGGTATCAATCAGCACCCCCAGATCCCTCTCTGTCTGGCTGCTCTCCAGCCACTCCGACCCCAGCCTGTATCTCTGCATGGGGTTGTTGTGGCCAAAGTGCAGCCCCCGGCACTTGGAGCCATTGAATGCCATCCCCTTGGACTCTGCCCATCTGTCCAGGCGGTCAAGGTCCCGCTGCAGAGCCCTTCTGCCCTCCAGCCCAGCCACATCTGCCCCCAGCTTGGTGTCATCTGCAAACTTGCTGATGACTGACTCGATGCCCTCATCCAGATCATCTATGAAGATGTTAAAGAGGATGGGGCCCAGCACTGATCCCTGAGGGACACTAGTAGTGACAGCTGCCAGCTGGATGTGGCACCATTCACCACCACTCTCTGGGCTCGGCCCTCCAGCCAGTTCCTAACCCAGCATAGAGTGTTGCCATCCAAGCCGTGGGCTGACAGCTTAGCCAGCAGTTTGCTGTCCTGCTAGACCCTGGGATTAACAAACTCCTTCCCCTGGGAGTTAAGGCCCTGTGTAATCACCCAGACAAACAGTCCAATTTGCACCCAACCAAGTGCCCATCTTGCCTCTGCCTCTTCCCAAGGGCCCCTCCCACTGATATGCAGCCCAAATGGGTTAATTTGCTGGCAGCTGCCCTTTATGCTCTGGCTGAAGGCAGAATCTGCCCTCCATCCCCAAAAGGTAGCAGCAAGCCTTTGAAATTCACATCCATACAGCAGTATGGAAATGGAAAACCAGGGTGCTTTACTGTTAGAGAGGGAAAAAGGCTGGGGGACTTCAAATATGAAGTGGTCAGGCTACTAACCTTCTGGCTTAGAAGCAGTGGTCATGAAATGATGAAGCATGTCTTCTTCCTTCTCCTCCAAAGAATGGGCCTTCAAAGGTGATAACAGAACAAGCAATAAAGTGTAATTAATCCTGCTCTGAAAATATGATCAGATGCTGGCAGCGAGTCACAGCTGAGCCTGAGGGGGTTAAGGAACTTAAATCAGGGAGCCAGCACATCAGGCAAACAGCAAATCCTCCCACTGCCTCACATCACCTCTAGCTAGGGCTGTCCCCACTGGTGACATGAAGCATGCTACCTCATGGCGACTCCAAAGGGTTCCTGCAAGCTCTCTGAGTGGGCTGACACTCTACAGGACAAGAGGCATCCAAGGGAGACCTGGAAGAGCACAGTAAGCATGTCCAGAGTCAGCATTCTTCCCTTCATGTCACCTCTGAACCAAGTGCAGCGCATTGCTGGGAGCCAAGTGTGCATTTGGGAAGGGAGTGGGATTGGAGTTTGCAGAGATTCTATCTCTTAAGATGTAATATTCTATTTATGTCCTAGCCAGTCCTGGGGGTTAGAAATCCCCTGGCACATTGCAACTTAAGCAATTGCATTTTGCTGGTCTTAAAGCAATTCCAGACAGCTTCAGCTAAGAGTAAAATTAATCTTCCTCTTCCCTGCTGAAATGTGCCCTGCTGTGCATGGTCTATGCTAGAGGCAGCTGGACTGCTGGGAGGAGGAGAAATGACACTGTGGAGATGCTCCTGAGCAGAACATGGTTTGTACCTCTGATCAGCAGAGTGAACTGGGGAGTCTCTGGGGACAAGTCCTGCAAACCCCCATGCAGAGAAGTGGCATCAATGTCCTCAGACATGTAGATGGAGCAGACCACCTTATCCTGGCCAACCTGGCTTCCAGCACCTGCTCTTCCCTGAAACACAGAGCTGTCAGGGTTGGAAGGGAACCCCAACAACTATCCAGTTCTAACCCCCATGCCATAGGCAGGGACACCTCACACTAGATCAGGTTGCCCAAAGCCACATCCAGCCTGGACTTAAAACCTTCCAGGGATGAGGCTTCCATCACCTCCCTGGGCAACCTCTTCCTGTCTCTCACCGCCCTTATGGTGAAGAACTTCTTCCTAACATCCAATCTGAATCTGCACTCCTCTAGCTTGATCCTGTCACTAACACCCTAAAAAGTCCCTTCCCAGCTTTTTTGTAGCCCCNGCTCTGGATGCTCTCTGATCTACAAGTGCACACTGATGGGCTCATGCTGAGCTTCTCATCCACCAGCACCCCCAATTCCTTTTCTTCAGGGCTGCTTTCAAGCCAGTCACTGCCTAGCCTATATCAGTGCCTAGGATTGCCCTGGCCCAGGTGACCTTGCACTTGGTCTTGTTGAACCTCATGAAGTTGGCTTGGGCTCAGCTCTGCAGCCTGTCAAGGCAGCAAATCTTAATCAGTGCAAAGCAGGTATGACAGAGAAGAGCTCTCTCTGCCTGTAGGTAGGTGGGCAGGGTATTTATGGCACACAGTTCACACAAGATCATGCCTGCCTTGCTGCTCCTGTGGGCAAGACTCTACAAAGAGCAAAGCACCAGAAGCTACCCTTCTCTATGCAGTGTAGCATCCACCAAGAAGCATTTCCTAGCTGCCAGACATACTTCATGTTTAAATCCACTGCTCTTTGATCTGAGGGTTACAAACAGGCAGGATCTGGGCAGGTATTTTCTAGGTGCGTTTATGGAGCCATCCCTGGCCCAGGCAGCTCAGGCACCTCTTGCCAAATGGCTGCATATGATCAGAGTGAAGTGGGCTGTGGAGCATGTCTCCAAGCCAGCACATGTAGAGCAGTGGGGGAGACACAGCAGTGTAGGCTTCAGCACCAACTGGACCAGCCCACTCGAGTATGAATTTGGTTTAGCAGTGACAAGTATTTGCACTCCTCTTACTACTTGGCTGCTGGCAGCTAGCCTGGGTGTGCCTGCCCTTGACAGAGTCATTCTCATTTGATTGTGTAGGCACATCTGATGTCAGCACTCTCCAGCTTTTGCTGGCCCAAGGGCAGGAGCTGCCAGGCACTGCAGGCACCGCTGGGCTTTGTTACCTTGGTTGGGAGGGGGAATGCACTGCTCCTTGCAAACACCTGAAGAGAGGAGTTTTTGGTGGGACCTGAGCTTTTTTTTGAGCCAGCACCAGAACAAGAGGACACAGCCTCAAGCTACGCCAGGGGAAATTCAGGCTTGAGGTGAGGAGAAAGTTCTTCATTGAGAGAGTCATTGGACACTGGAATGGGCTGCCCAGGGAGGTGGTGGAGTCGCCGTCCCTGGAGCTGTTCAAGGCAGGATTGGACGTGGCACTTGGTGCCATGGTCTAGCCTTGAGCTCTGTGGTGAAGGGTTGGACTTGATGATCTATGAAGTCTCTTCCAACCTTGGTAATACTGTGAGACTGTGAATTTCCCTCTGCCCGTGGCCTGGGTGACACAGAAGGCAGAATTTATCTGCAGGCCTAAGATTCAGAGTCATGAAGTATTTTAAGCACTCTCCACTGTTTTCCTGCTGATGGCTGCTGCAGCTGCTCTGCCCCATGCTGTTTCTTTGTACCAGGAGAGGAAGACAGAGGCAGATTTCCTTTTCAGCACTTACTGCTGCTCAGTGCTCTTCACCATCTCCTGTCTGCATGCAGCACAGTTGCTCCTGTCCTTCTTGTTTGTTCCCAGACTGCTGCCTCCTATGGTTTAGCCCAAATCTCCTAAAACTACTAATGAACTTTACTGAAGAAGAAACCACACACTTCTTTCTGGTCTCTGACTTACTCTGCCTGCCCATTTGGGCACTGAATCCAGTGTCCAAGTGCCTTTATTTGAAGGCTACAGACAGCCTGAGGCAGAGATTGATTTGTCCCACATGTCTGGGCTATACCTGTCACCCTGAGCTCTGGACTAGGATCTGAGGCACTACTGCCTCAGAACAAACCCAGAACAAACTCTGATCTGGGAGAAGCCTTCACACAGGACAAACACTTGTGTTTCACACTTACCCCTTCTGCTCTGTAACAAAACACACATCTAAGTTTATTAAGCTACCAGCTGGGCCTGCTTAGCTTTCCGAAGTTATGGCTATGAAACATCAGATCAGTGCCAAACTCAACTGTGGCTGTATCCATCATGCCACAGCCTCCTTCTAGTCCAACACAGACTCCAGGAGACACTACCAAAGCATTTAACAGCACAGGAGCAGGTAAAACTGCAGCACCGTGCTGTGCACTGCTGTAACAAACCTCTCCCTCTGCCAGAGCTCCCCTCAGAAGCTACAGCTGGTAGCTCCTCACAGAGAACTCAGACTGTAAGGAGGAACAGGAGAAGGACTGCTCAGTCTTTTCTTTTCCAGATGAAGGTCCAAACAGTTGGCCTGAGCTGCTGAACAGCTTCTTGTCCAGCAGCTTTCAGGTTTCCATGCATTTTCCCGAGCAAAAAGCTTAAAAAGCCTCTACAAGCTACATGTGCACACACAGAGGTATGGGCTTAAGTCCTCACAGGCATCCTCACATTACAGAGTCACAGACTATATCTGGTTGGGAGAGACCTCCAAGCTCACACAGTGTAACCCTCAACCCAGCACTAGTAACCCTTTGCAGAGGACTCAGACTCTACAGAGAAGCACTGCCAGCACACTCAGCCTCCTCTCACTGACATCTGACATCCATCCATAAAATCATAGAATCAACCAGGTTGGAAGAGACCTCCAACATCATCCAATCCAACCTAGTACCCAGCCCTGCCCATTCAACCAGACCATGGCACTAAGTGCCTCATCCAGGCTTTGCTTGAACACCTCCAGGGACAGCAAATCCACCACTTCCCTGGGCAGCCCATTCCAATGCCAATCACTCTCTCTGGCAACAACTTCCTCCTAACATCCAGCTTAGACCTCCTCTGGCACAACTTGAGACCGTGTCCCCTTGTTCTATTGCTGGGTGCCTGGGAGCAGAGACCAACCCCACCTGGCTACAGCCTCCCTTCAGGTAGTTGTAGGCATCAATGAGGTCACTCCTGAGCCTTCTCTTCTCCAGGCTAAACACCCTCAGCTCCCTCAGCGTCTCTTCATAGGGTTTGTGTTCCAGGCCCCACACCAGCTTTGTTGCCCTTCTCTGGACACATTCCAGCACCTCAACATCTCTCTTGAATTGAGGAGCCCAGAAGTGGACACAGGACTCAAGGTGTGGCCTGAGCAGTGCTGAGCTCAGGGGCAGAATAACTTCCCTTGTCCTGCTGGCCACACTGTTCCTGATCCAGGCCAGGATGCCATTGGCTCTCTTGGCCACCTGGGCACACTGCTGGCTCATCTTCAGCTACTCTCTACCAGTACCCCCAGGTCTCTTTCTTCCTGGCTGCTCTCTGGCATGGCACCACAGGTCTAGGCTGCCTGGGGCCCTGCTGTTGGGACAGGCAGCCTGAGGAAATGATTCTGCATCTCACCTCTTGATTCTGGAGCCATGTGAGGGTTAATGCTCCTCTTTTCCAGTTGCAGAGTGACCCAGGTGGGGCTAATGAGTGCTTCTCTTGCTTAGCTAATTAGAGGTCTGCTAGCAGCAGACTGCAATTCTAGGCTGGGGCACTTGCAAAGGGAATGTTGGGAGGGGTGTGTGGGTGTGGTTATTCCCAGCCTTTTTTGTTTTTGTTTTGGTGTGTGTGTGAAATAAAAACCTCTGGCAGGACTAGCGCAGCACAGATGGGAGCAAGCAATGAGATGAGGCTCCATAGCAGCCTTCCTCTTCTAATCTGCATTTCTGTGGGGTTTGAGGAGGAGGCAGGAGCAAATGATTAAGAAAGCTGGGCCATTTGTTCTCCTTCAAAGACAAGAGTTTCTGATCCAAATCAGCACCACAGGCCTTTGGAGTCCAGCATAAGTCTCTCCTCTCTTACACCACCCATCATCACTTCTGCATGGTCTAGCAGAGTGTGCCCTGGTGGCACCTGCGTTCTTGGCCAGTGGCAGCCCTAGCTGAAGTCCCTCTCCAGAGGCATGCAAAGCTCACACTTTGCACAGGATACTCTGTGCAAAGTGCTCTGCAGGGCAGTCACCCACCAGCCCCCCTGCCATGCAGCCGCCCCGACATGCAGCCTCCCCATGAGCAGGGCTGCTCGGGGAGACCTTTCCCTCTCAGAAATAGTGGGACAAGCCTTGGTAAGGCTTCTGGGCTCAGCAGCCCTCTCCCATCTGCAGATCCCAGAGCTCTTGCCACAGAGGTGCAAGACCCTGGAAAGACAGAAAGACAGACAGAAAGACAGACAGACTGTCAGTGCTGGTTGCACTGACAACCAGCAAGCTGGGGCCAGGGCAGGGGGAAAGCTGCGGGCAGGAGGTCTGTGGCACAAATGGCCTCTCTGCTTGAGCCAAAAATCTCGTGGCTGAGAGGGTTTCAGTGTGAGGGAGCCTAATTTAAGGAGCTGTGCTTGCCCTGCATGGTTTGGCTTTACTCAGGGAGGAGGCCACGGGTGGAGTGGCTAACGCTGCTCCTGGCCATCCCACCTATGGCAGCAGGCTGGCCAGCACAGGACAGCTTGGAGGGATCTGGATTTTATTACAACATCCCCTCTACCATAACACACCCAAAAGAAGGCCCTTGGTCGCCGCTGAGCCTTCCCCACGCTCACAGGCTTGATGTCAGAAAGTTGTAGTCTGAGCTATCTTTTCCTTGCTCACAGGCTTGATGTCAGAAAGTTGTAGTCTGAGCTATCTTTTCCTTGCTCACAGGCTTGATGTCAGAAGTTCTAGTCTGAGCTATCTTTTCCTTGCCCACCCAGCCCTTTCCATTCCAATTGGAGTAACACCCAGCTGCAGCTGAAGGGTGCTTAATTTCCCTCTCACCCCTGCAAACTGCATTTCCCTTGCCTCTTTCTAGCTGTTCTTTAGTTCCCTTCATGTTGTTTCCCCCTGGCTTTCCCTTTGTTTCTCTCCTAGGGCAGCAGCACATCATTAGGGCTGGTCTTTCTCTAGAGCTCTCCTAGCCGAGGTCATTACTTAGCCTGTGAGATCCAGCGAGGCTGCTGTTTGTAAGGCTGGGAGACCTATGAAAAAGCAGCTAATCAATTCAGAAAATCATCTGGGTGGTAACCCCACTGGCAGCTTATTTTCTTCCCTTCCACTTAGACATCAAACTGGCTGAAGAGGGCTCTGGGGAATGAGGCAGGCACTGAGATCTGCTCCTCTGCAGACACATCTGTGTCTTTCATCAGCAGGGCTCAGGGAATACCACTAAGCGGAGAGGGGAAAATCTCTTTGGAGCTGAGAGGCTTGCGGGTCTCCATCCTCTCTCTCTGAAGAGAGCCTACTCAGCGGGGAAGCGATGGTTTGAAAAGTGGCTGATGCACTAACATTGTTTGGCAGAAACCGTCACATCACAGACGGAGCTGGGGGAGACCGAAGACAAAACACACAGCAAGGAGGGTGGCGTTAGGACAGCCGCACATCAGCGAGCAGAGCCCGGTTGCCAAAAGAGCCTACAATGGCTAAGAGCAAGCGGCAGTTGGCAAAAGCACTCGCAAATGGTCTTCTGGCGATGGACTTACTAATCGTTGCACTTTGCTTTCAGCCTCTCTTTCTCTAGATTGTGCCTTTGGGGACTGCACCCGAACAAGGGCAAGGTCGAAGCCTTCACCACCACCAGGTTTAGTAATTAGAAGTATAGCTGCATAGTGCCACATGGGCTGGGACTCGGTGGTGTCACAGCTCGTTGGGAGAAGATAAGCCACATCTGAAAGGCATTCTCTGGGAGACGAGCTAGCCCTTTGAAGGGTGGGAGGGGGTGGATGTCTGTGCGTGTGCCCTCCTCATGGCTTTGGCCAGCAGTCTGGGAAATGTCAAGGCTAGGAAAGGCTGAGCTTCCTTTGCTTCTCACAGATCTGGGGTAATGAATTTTTCATTTTCAAGTATTGTTCTAGCTTGAAAAGCCAGTCTGTAGCGCTGGCATCACAGGGTTTCACATCTGCCTCTCAGTTGTTTCAGACTGCATTTGCCCAATTTACTAAACACAGATTTTTTTTTTGGGTGTGTTTTGCAACCCAGCAAACTACAACAGGAGGCTTTAGCAGTCTTCACATGCCTTTATCAATGGGGTAGATTTTGCTCACTAACTCTTTGTATCAATCTCCTACACTGGTGTTGTGTTTACAAGGAGACTGTGCAAAGCCAAGATGCAGGAAAGAGGAAAGCACCAAGAACTTTATTTTGTCACCAGACAGGGTACTTTTAATTCTGAATGCAAACTCGAATGTATAACACCAAGCTGGGGGCAGATGTGGCTGGGCTGGAGGGCAGAAGGGCTCTGCGGTGGGACCTCGACCACCTGGACAGATGGGCAGAGTCCAAGGGGATGGCATTCAATAAGTCCAAGTGCCAGGGGCTGCACTTTGGCCACAACAGCCCCATGCAGAGCTACAGGCTGGGGTCAGAGTGGCTGGAGAGCAGCCAAACAGAAAGGGATCTGGGGGTGCTGATTGATACCCGCCTGAACATGAGCCAGCAGTGTGCCCAGGTGGCCAAGAGAGCCAATGGCATCCTGGCCTGCATCAGGAATGGTGTGGCCAGCAGGAGCAGGGAGGTCATTCTGCCCCTGTACTCTGCACTGGTTAGACCACACCTTGAGTACTGTGTCCAGTTCTGGGCCCCCCAGTTTAAGAGGGACATTGAGATGCTTGAACGTGTCCAGAGAAGGGCAACGAGGCTGGGGAGAGGCCTCGAGCACAGCCCTACGAGGAGAGGCTGAGGGAGCTGGGATTGTTTAGCCTGGAGAAGAGGAGGCTCAGGGCAGACCTTATTGCTGTCTACAACTACCTGAGGGGTGGTTGTAGCCAGGAGGAGGTTGCTCTCTTCTCTCAGGCAGCCAGCACCAGAACAAGAGGACACAGCCTCAAGCTGCGCCAGGGGAAATTTAGGCTTGAGGTGAGGAGAAAGTTCTTCACTGAGAGAGTCATTGGCTACTGGAATGGGCTGCCCAGGGAGGTGGTGGAGTCGCCGTCCCTGGAGCTGTTCAAGGCAGGATTGGACGTGGCACTTGGTGCCATGGTCTAGCCTTGAGCTCTGTGGTGAAGGGTTGGACTTGATGATCTGTGAGGTCTCTTCCAACCTTGGTAATACTGTGAGACTGTGTGTGAAGCAAAAGCCCACTCTAAAAAGAAAGGCATTTTTCTTCTCACCTACAGAGTTAACTAGGTTGGAAGAGACCTCCAAGCTCATCCAGTCCAACCTAGCACCCAGCCCTGTCCAATCAACTAGACCATGGCACTAAGTGCCTCATCCAGTCTTATCTTGAACATCTTGACATGGTTGAGTCAAAGTATTTTTAAACCTTCATTTGTGGTTGCAGCTTGGCAAAACTCCATAAAATGATGAGCATCTCAAAAAGATGCACCCAATTCCCTATTTCATCTCAAAAAGAATCACTCAGCTCCTTCGTTCATTGTCTGAAATGTAGAGATATTCAACTACCTCTGGAATCAAGGCAGAACAATTAAAGGCAATGTCCCTCAGCTCCCTGTTTCATTGTCTGAAATGTAGAGATATTCAACTACCTCAGAAATCAAGGCAGAACAATTAAAGGCAATGCCCCTCAGCTCCCTGTTCCATTGTCTGAAATGTAGAGATATTCAACTACCTCTGGAATCAAGGCAGGACAATTAAAGGCAATGCCCCTCAGCTCCCTGTTTCATTGTCTGAAATGTAGAGATATTCAACTACCTCTGGAATCAAGGCAGGACAATTAAAGGCAATGCCTTTTCACACCACTCACATCTTACTTGTGGAATTTACTTTGGCCATGTGCAGCAGAACCCAGGGGGCTTAGCAGGATTCAGAAGAGTTCAGCAGGTCTCCTCAAACATTTATACAGACAATATTAAAAGCTATACTGAAAGCAACAGAAGCTTCTAGTGATGGAAGCTCTGCTTACCAAAGCCAAATTCAGCCTTCTCAGTGTGGAGTTTGGAAAGTGTTTCCTTGGTAGGGAACTTGTCCTGCTCCTGCCTACTGACAAGTTTTGTGTCTGCCTGTGGTGCTGAGCCAAGGTGAAAACAGAGTGCTAGAAGAGAGGAAGAGTTAGTGTAATGCAGCACAAACCAGTTGCTCTCTTTCTGCTTAGCCTGCTGAACACTGAATATACTCACTGCAATCCTGACCAGTGCTGAGGGTGAGTGGGGTTTAGAGGAGAGCTTCAAGTGTCCTTACACAAGTAAGGGCTTGTGCCAGGGCCTGGTGAAAAGCTGCAAAACCCCCTTTGCCTTAAGCAAACATCCTGAGGCAGCGAGTTCCACAGCTTAACTACCTGCTCAGGTGGGAAGCAAACAAAGTTTCTTTTAATCAGATTTATTTCTCCCAGAAGCTGCTGGTCCTGCAGCAGCACTGGCTTGTCTAAAGGGAAAGTTCCCAAGAGTTTTCTCTCTCTAGAAGTGTTTTTTTTTTAACCAATTTTAAGGATCCCTGAAGGGTGTCTGCATCATGCCAGCACTCTGTGTGTGTGCCAGCTGCAGTTGCTGAATGGCTGCTGGCAACCAGAGTGTAACTCACAAAATCACTCTGGTTGGAAAAGACCTTCAAGGTCATCAAGTCCAACCATTATCTGACTCTACTAGGGCCACTACTACTTTCCCACCATTTCTAGCCCGATCTGAACACATCCAGAGATGGCTATTCAACCACTTTCCTGGGCAGCCTGTTCCAGTCTTGGATAACCCTTTTGTATATGACTTCTTTGTCACTGGCTGATGCAAGCTGCAACAGAGAGCTTACCAGGACCCAAAAGGGAACTAGCCTGGTGTCTACTTGATTGTATGAGAAAATTGGGGTTAAACTATCAATCCAATCCACACAGTTAGTGCTGTTCACACATGTGATGGCCTGTGGCAAGCCAGTGGCTGATGAAGCACAGCAGGTAAGCCATGAGAGTGAAGAGCAACACTCTAGCCATGGCAGGACCTCATGGGGAAGACTCAGGGTCACAGCCTAAGCAAACCTAACAGCAAATGTGAGCATGCACTTAAGGGAAGTCCTTAGCAGAAGTCACAGTAACTGCTCATCACACACAGACTGTAACTAACCATGAGCATACCCAACAGTGGACTGGAGGCTGAGGCGTCGTGTTTGCCCCTGTGCCTTTCTCCTCCCCATTGCTGCCTGCTTTGACCACCCTGCCTCGACCACCCTGCCTCAGCCAGGCTTATTTAGAGTTTCCTCCTAAGGAGCCTGTGTTTCCTGGCTGCTGCACACTGCTTGATCTCCCATGGCTGCCATGGGGGCACAGAGCCTCACCGGAGGAGGGTGCAGCCGAAGGGGCAAAGCACTAAGCATCCCTGGGGTGACTGTGCATGGGATTTGGAGGGGGAGCTTGGAGGTGGGGAGCAGGTGGCACAGTGCTGAGCTGCTCAGCTGTTGTGTGGCTGGAGAGAGACGGACGCAGCTGGGTGAGGGATGGAAAGAACTCAAGGTCTGGCAGTCTTCCTGCTTTACAGGTCTGTAGCCAGCACAAAGGAAGTAGAGAGCAATCCAGCTGGGATGAATTGCCCTGGGTGCTTATGAATCCACACGGGGCTGTGTCGTGAAGCACCCTTGCAAGGGTGCGATGTGAACACACCAGGTCTGTGACAGCCTCACCTCGAGTCTTGCGCTGCTTTGTGTCTGGGTGACTACCCTAGCAGCAGCCCCTGCTGCATGCCAGCAGGGGCCTTGGCAGCGCTCTCTGGGGCATACATTTATATCTGCTCATGCAAATAACCTGGAGGTGTCCCCTGGAGTGGGACAGCTGGTCCCCGGCAGCGTTTTTGGGAGCATTCTTTATGTGCCCATCTAAGTACCCTGGCAATCCCTTTTGGAGCTTGCCAGCAGGGGCCCTGGCAGAGGCCAAGAGGCAGCGTCTCGGTGGCTGAAGCCATGCCAACTGAAGCTTTCCGACAGCAAAGCTTTCTTCTGGCCTGAACAAAGAGCCAATGTGGCTGGCGGTATTGATCTGCTTCATGCCTCTCTTTGCTTTTAACACGGCAGGAAAAGACCGAGAGGAGTTTGAATGTACCCCAGTGGCGTCAGACACGGTGAATACAACTTGCTGATAGATGCCACTTTTTATTAAGTCTTAATTACAATGTCATTTCAACAGGCTGGACATGTCCTGCCTCCTCCTTGTAGCCACTGGGGGTTTGTTTCAGGTGTGCTTCCTTGAGCTTCAGTGATTCATTTCCATGGCAGACTGAGGAGCTGACAGGCTGCTGGAGAGTCTCATGCTGGCTGCCTCAGCAAGTGGCCCTCGGCCCCAGCCTCCATGCTGCCAGTTACAGCTTTACGTCAGTGCTGCAGCTGGCAGTGCAGGCTGGGCTGGGACAGAGGCAGGAGGAGGCGAGCTGGAAGTGTCAGAGACATTAAGATATCCACACACTCAATGCAGTTGCTGGATTTTCTTTCTTCATGCTAAGGGAGATGGCCTTTCCCAGCAAGTTGCAGCCTGCTTGTATCTCCTTGTATGCTTTATTGAGCTTGATTTCTTCATATTGCATTAGGGCCTCACTGAGGCAGAAGGTGGGTGCAGAGTTTACAAAAGACCTTTGAACCTATCATACTGCTGTTCCTGCTACATCCCTACCTTGCTACATCTTCATCTTGGTTCTAGAAAAGAGTCTACAATGGGTGCTGGTGGCTGCTCTGCTCCTCTTCTCAGGGCTGGAGCTCCTCTCCAATGAGCACAGGCTGAGAGAGTTTGGGTTGTTCAGTCTGGAGAAGAGAAGGCTCTGAGGAGACCTTATTGTGGCCTTCCAGCATCTGAAGGGGGCTACAAAAAAGCTGGGAAGGGACTTTTTAGGGTGTTAGTGACAGGATCAAGCTAGAGGAGTGCAGATTCAGATTGGATGTTAGGAAGAAGTTCTTCACCATAAGGGCGGTGAGAGACAGGAAGAGGTTGCCCAGGGAGGTGATGGAAGCCTCATCCCTGGAAGGTTTTAAGTCCAGGCTGGATGTGGCTTTGGGCAACCTGATCTAGTGTGAGGTGTCCCTGCCTATGGCATGGGGGTTAGAACTGGATAGTTGTTGGGGTTCCCTTCCAACCCTGACAGCTCTGTGTTTCAGGGAAGAGCAGGTGCTGGAAGCCAGGTTGGCCAGGATAAGGTGGTCTGCTCCATCTACATGTCTGAGGACATCGATGCCACTTCTCTGCATGGGGGTTTGCAGGACTCATCTCCAGAGACTCCCCAGTTCACTCTGCTGATCAAAGGTACAAACCATGTTCTGCTCAGGAGCATCTCCACAGTGTCATTTCTCCTCCTCCCAGCAGTCCAGCTGCCTCTAGCATAGACCATGCACAGCAGGGCACATTTCAGCAGGGAAGAGGAAGATTAATTTTACTCTTAGCTGAAGCTGTCTGGAATTGCTTTAAGACCAGCAAAATGCAATTGCTTAAGTTGCAATGTGCCAGGGGCATGAGGGTTGGAACAGGATGGTCCTTGGGGTCCCTTCCAACCTTGGCAATCCTGTGATTCCAAGACTGGTGAGGATGGCATGAATGGCAAATGTTTCATCTTTCCTGTTGACCCTTGGAGGTAGGTTTGAACACCTGAGAGAGTCGCAAGTAAGATCTGATCAGGTCCAACTCACAATAGGGTGAATAAAGAGAAACTACCAGAATCACTGGAGTCAGTTAGGAGTTCAGCTTGGCTTAGAGTTCTCCATCTCCAGACTCAAATGGTGAGTACTCTTTCAGCATAAGAAGGTGTGTGCATGCCTGTATTACCCCTGAGACAGTTTCTCCCATGCATTGCACCGCTTTCTGTCCTCAGCACTGCTTCAAAAGCATTGCTGAAACAGGTCTCTTCATGTGGTTGGCAATTCCTCTGCTTGCTCCCCATTTTATTACATGTTCCAGTGAGCTCTTCAGGACCAGGGAAGGCTCTCACACATGGGTACCCCCCTATGGGTATGGTTTCAGTACTTCATTATAGCTTAAACACTAAAACCATCTTGAGAAAGGTATACCCACAATACTTACGGCTCACCTGCTACAGCCATAGGGAGAAACTACAGTGCTGAATAAGACATGACAAACAATCCCAAGTAGTTCTATTGATCAAGAGGCAGGTTATACTCACCCTATCCCACTGGCCAGCAGAGCTCCTGAGATGTGTAGATAGCAGGGGTGGTCAGCTGCCGACTCAGAAGGAAGGTGTCCTCACCGAGAACTGCGCCGTCACGGCGGTAAAACTGGTGCCACTCCAACTCTCCTACCCATGCTCTGGGTTTAGATGTGCTCAGAATGCTGGGATGCACTGGGCACACGTCACAGACCTCAGATCTGACGTGTGTCCAGTGCATCCCAGAATTCTGAACCAAGGAGAACTAAACTCCTCCTTTATATTGGAATCTGTTACCTGCCATCTTTCCCTACTGCTCATGTGCATACCTGCAAGCCCTGCTTCCCCCGAGTCTTATCTTTAGTAACCTTGTGATTATTGGCTTGCTGCAACTTCTGGTCACACACAAACCAACTCTTCCCTCTTACACTACATCATCTTTCTGCATCCTTTTCCTGAGAGCAAGATCTTGTCCTGGTAGGGCATAAATCCTGTCGGGCAGGTTTAACCCTGGCTCTCCTCCTCCTGTCATGCAGGGGTCTGGGAGTGAGTAGAAGAGCAAACAATAAGGGTTCATAGGATCATAGGATGCTAGGGGTCGGAAGGGACCCAAAGAGATCATTGAGTCCAACCCCCCTGCCAGAGCAGGGGTATTGTGAACAGATTTCTTGCTAACAGAAGGACATGAATTGATAAACAATGAGCAACCCTGTGCTGCAGAGTGTCCTTGAGTCCATCCCGGAGGCAGGAACTAAGATGGTGAATAACAGCCCCCCCACATGCAGCTGCAGGAGGCAGGGTCTGCTGGCCACAGGAGGCTGACCCTACAGGTTGTTTATATAAGTTAACCTATCTGTACCTCACACATAACCTTAAGCCAATCTGTACTTCCACATGTACCAATCTTAACTAAGCTAGGTATGCACACCTCTTCCAAGTTAGCATATAACTTGCTGTAACAGGGAAATAAATGGAGAACAATTATCTAACCACATTGGCACATTGGAAGTCACAAAGGGCACCTGACACAGATGGGTAGGCATCTAGAGATCAAAGCTGTAGAACACTTACAGCAATGGAAAAGAAATGGCACCCAGCTTTAAGTGGCATTTGCTGTCAGATCAATAGCAAGAGGGTAAGAGTCAGAGGCCAGAGCCAGTGAAAGCACAGCGCACAGCTACTGCTGCATGACTTGCCTCAGGTCGTATTGTGGCAGGGCTTGGAGGTGTTTAAGGAAGCAGAAGTGAGGATTAGATGGCTCTGCAAACACCAGTTCTAACACAGACTTGTTCCAACAAGGCGGAGAGCTCGGGGTACAGGCGAGCAGTGCCTCAGAAAGGCCTTTCCCTTTAAAATGCCTGCTGTGGTTACCATGGGCATGTCCAGTGGTGTGGTGCTGAGTCTAGAGATTGGCAGCAGATTAGATGAATCCCTGGCAACTCTAACCTGCCCAGAGAAGGTTTACACAATGTGGTAGCTACCTTCAGGACCCTAAGCACATCCTCTGGAGGTTTGCCTCCCTGGGATAACTTAGATAATCAGGCAGGTGTCCAATGTTGAAGACAGCTCTTTATGAAAGCTCTGCTAAAAAGCCTTAGTGAGGTCCTGTTCTGCTCTTCACTTGTAAGCTCAGGATCTTGCACCTGTTGCCCAACTGGGCCAGCTCACAACTGCATTGCAGCCATGCCTCTTTATGTGGACCATAGCCACTGCCTTGACCTCAGATCTGTCTCATCATCATGGACTGGCCTAGCAACCACAGGACTCTTTCTTAGTTGAACCTGGTTACCTGCCACCTGACCTGCTCTACCGTTCTTGCTTGGGTATTGTGAGACTGTGCCTTTGCCAACGTGGCCACTGTCCTCTTCCAGCCTCGCTGTTGCCCCCAGCTCCAGGCTCACCTTCCTAAGTGGAGCAGCCGGCCCTTGCTGCTTCCTCACAGCTGACATACTGATTGATGCCTCCATCCCTGATGTTCCTTGTGATTTTTGCCTTGGCTGTCAGCAGTGGAGTGAGACCACAGTGGGAAATAGAGCTGTCCATCTGCAGAAGATATATCGATCAGGCAGAACATAAAGGCAGCAGCTCTCACATATTCTAATGCAAAGCAGCGATGGGCAGCATTCCTGCACGTATGGCCACATACCAAATCTGAATGTGTGCTACAGCCAGGAGGGCTGTCTCTCAAACTGAAGAGGGCCATGGGAACAGGGAAATTTAGGCAGATGGTGATAATGGCTCCCCGGGGCTCCTAACACATCAGTGGTGGGGGCTAAGTTAGATGTGGAGTGAGATGTGAGCCAGAGAGGTTGATCCCTGCAGCCATGCTTCCTCCCCTAGCTGATGGTCCAGATTGCACAGCAGACATCAATGTGTATTTACTCATAAAGGAGCTGTTTTCAGAGCTGCTAGTGAGGTTCAAGTGCCAAGGCTTGTTCACCACTGACTGAAAGAAGGTAAGCTCGAGCTCTCCGCTTGAGCAGAAGGTAAGCTTGAGCTACCTCCCATGGCAGGGCGGTTGGAACTAGATGATCCTTGTGGTCTCTTCCAACCCTGACTGATTCTATGATTCTGTCTTTTCCCAGGGAGGTCTGAGAATGCCATGCCTACCAAAAGTCATGGGCTGGTTGGCTTGAAGACCCTATAATGCACATCTTTGAAGGCTCTGTGTGTCTCACTTGGTGAGGTTGGTGATCATATTGCAGCTTGTTGCTGAAGTGACTGTGTTTCATTCCCTTCTTGGCAGCCAAGTTGGGGTGGGTGGACTGAAGACATCTCTGCTTGCTGCAGGTAGTGCTGCAGCAGTGTAAGAGCATCTCTTGGGGCAATGCAGAGACTTAGGGGAAGTTAAGTTTGCAGCTACCACTACCTGCAGGAAAGGGAGGGGAGGTGCCAGGGGACAAGAGGCAAGGTGTATGGGCTGGGCTGGAATGCCTCTGAAGAACAGGATGAACAAGTTTAGGCATGCCAGAAATGCCCTGAGCTTTTTCTCTGTAATGATCCCAAAGACTCAGCCTTTGCTGTTGAGTATGTACCCTGGGCAGGTGGCTGTTGTCACCTTTACTTTTCTTTAAGCTCTGTTACTCAGGTGCTGCTACAGTGCATAGCAATGTAATAGCATGTCCAAAGAAGGGCCACGAGGATGCTCAGAGGGCTGGAGCAGCTCTTCTGTGAGGACAGACTGAAAGAGTTGGGGCTGTGCAGTCTGGAGGAGAGGAGGCTCCCAGGTGACCTTCTTGTGGCCTTTCAGGATCTGAAGGGGGCCTACAAAAAGCTGGGGAGGGACTTTTAAGGCTATCAGAGAGTGACACGACATGGGGGAATGGAGCAGAGCTGGAGGTGGGGAGATTCAGACTGGATGTGAGGAGGAAGTTGTTGAGCATGAGAGTGGTGAGAGCCTGGAATGAGTTGCCCAGGGAGGTGGTTGAGGCCCCATCCCTGGAGGTGTTTAAGGCCAGGCTGGATGAGGCTCTGGCCAACCTTATCTAGGGTAGGGTGTCCCTGGGCATGGCAGGGGGGTTGGAACTGGCTGATCCTTGTGGTCCCTTCCAACCCTGACTGATCCTATGATTCTACAAACTCCACAGAGCACAGCCCTGTCTAAGAAGCTGGGCAATCCATTGGGAGAATGATGTTTTGCTGGCAGTGCTGATAGTGCTCACTGGCTTGAGGCCAGTGTCTGGATTTGTAGTGATAGTATATGGAGGTACCTGTAAGGAGAACAAGGCAGAAACCCTGTTTTGACATCTCAAGTCTTTGAACTTAGGAGTTTTGCCTGGCTGCAAGATGCTTCTGGGCAGTCAGGTTTTAACTCAAATGCTCTTCACTACCATTAATTTGGTAGTGTAAACCCACTCCAAATATCAACTTGCCTCATGCACATGAGGAAAAGAAACTCTACACAGTAGAGTAACTTCATTGCAGCTGAAGGTTGGGTGTAGCTGCTGGTGTGCTTCCTAGCCTTTGTAACCCACTCTCCCAAAGCACTTCAGGAGCTGTGCTGTATATGACAGCCATAGTTTTGGGATGCACTGTAGGATATGTGTCTTCTGGTGAGACTTCTGTGAGAGCCCAGGGTGAGAGAGAGAGAAACCATGGTGCTGTGCTATTGGGAGGCCTTGTGCTCCTTACTAACAGGGCTTGGAGCCCATGGAGCAACCTGGGTAATGCAGACACAGAGAAATGGAGAGTCAGTGAGATGAGGAGACACAGGTTATCCTGGCAGGGGTCATAGCTGCAGTGCGATCAGGATGAATTCAGCCCCTCTGTATCAAGGTGTGATGGACTCCTGGGGCAGAGGCGAAGGGATCAGGACAGAGATGTGGTTTGCTTCAGGTTCTAGCTGGGGAAGTCAGGTGAGTGGAGTAGGAGGTTGGGAGTAGGAGGGTGTTTAGATGGAATATAGCAGTTAGGAAGAGGAATTTCACTCTGCTTGTTATCGTGGGGTGAATTTCCTCAAGCCCATGCTGATCTGCGGGAGTCACCACAGTCTGGTGGTGGAGAAACACTGCAGGTCAGGCAGGAAACACGATATGACTAATGCACTTCCCACAGTGGCACTGGGCTTCCTCCCTCCCTAGAGCCATTCCCTAGAGAGAGTGAGTGCAGCACTCTCGCTAATTCAGGTTGTTTCAGCTGCCTCAGTTCGTTTTCACCTCTAGTAGGTAGCAGAGGGAGAGAATACAATACAAATAATACACTTAAGGATCTGCTACTATTGTCTGGAAGCCTTTGCACAGGAACCTCAGAGACAAGTTGGAACCTGCCCTAGATGATGCTGACCCTTTTTCCCAAGTAGCCAGGGCTCTCAGCTCCTGCCTGGGAAGCCCTGGGCAGCCTGCTCTTTGCTGCCAAAGCAACAGGGCACTGATACACATTGGCTTGCTTCAGTTTTAGCTTCTCCTTCCCAGCCTTCCACTGCGGGGTGACAGCAGCGGGGAGCGAGCCTGGCAGGGGAGGATTTTGAAGGAAATGTTTCAGTTTGACTTATTTATGTGCAAGCTCAGCTGCACAGCAGTGCAGCAGCAGCCTTGATGTGTGTGCAGGATGCTGACAGTGAGCGCTGCTGGCTCTGCTTGCTATGAGTGCCAGTGAAGCTGCTGGGCTCACAGAGCTATGAACCCTGTTCTCCTGAGCAAAATGGATTTGAAGCTTTGCAGGTGTGCTGGGAATAGTCCAAAGCACCTCATCGCAGTCACTGTCAGGAATTCACAAGCTATTTGGGAGCCAGACAATGATTACAAATCAATCACTCCACTCCCTGTGTGATTCATCCTTAGCCTGGGAGTTTATCTCTTTCCCTGGCTCTTGAGTGTCTTATTCATTTTAAAACATCAGATAGCCAGAGATGTAGCTGAGGAGGAGTGGAAGGGCAGATGTTGGATTAAAAATGGGCTGGACAGCCAGGCCCAAAGAGTTATGATAAATGGAGTTAAATCCAGCTGGCAGCTGGTCACAAGTGGTATCCCTCAGGGCTTGGTATTGAGGCTGGTTCTGCTTGGGCTGGATGCTGTAGAGCACTGTGTGAGACACTGAGCTGAAAGATGAAGTGAAAACACAGGTCTGCAAGCCCAGTGCTGTTGCTGCCTCTGTGCTCCTTCCCCCTTCCTGCACCCCACTGCTGGGGAGTGTGTCCATGCTCCCCTTTGCACCCCTGCTGCTGGGAGGACTGAAGAGTGGGAGCAGACATGCAGCTCTGACAGCAGCCATGAAGATGCAGGAGCAAGAGGTGTGGAAATGTGCTGGGAGAGATGGTAGCCATCATCTCCCAGAAGCTTAAAAGGTTTGAAAAAAAACCCAGCAAGCCAAACTGGTTTGCATATGGAACTGAAACTGAACCAAAGGGTTGAGTTCACTGAAAGCACTAAGTGGTGGCCACCAGCTATTTAAAGCTTCACATTCACCTGATGTGCATCTGGGCATAGGGAAAGAGCAGCTTTAAAACAGGGCTTTTGAACACTGCTAGCTACAGCTGCAACAGCCAAGAGGCTCAGCATGGGCTAGAAACTGCTCAAGAAAGCAGGGAATAGGAAGGGCTGGGCATGACTGGTGCCTCTATGAGCTCTAGCTAAACAGCAAGCAGAACTGGAGCCAAGTAGTTTCAAAGATGATTTCAGGAGCCAGCCAAGACTGGGCAGGAACTGCAGTCATGGTCTTGTGGACTGACACACAGCTATTACACAACCTCTAGACAGGCTACCCACTTCTCAGTACGAGTGCAAACTCGCTGAGCGATCTGCTGGCATGGAAATGAGTCCTCTAACATTCCTCATCAGTCCTGCACACAGAGGAAGGCTTCCTGTGCCTTACCTTGGCTCCCAGGAAGGCCTGAAACCAGAGCTGTGAATACCTGCAGGCACTACAGGAACTCAGGTCCTCCCACAAATGGGGTTGCTGGCTGATGGCAACTGTACGATGGCTTGGATTGTCTTGTTCTTCCTCCTTCCATCTCCACAGCCAGACTGATCCTGGCTAAGAGCATCTGTGGTCGTCTTTTACCAGTGCTGGCCCACTATGATTTTTGCTTTCAGAGCATGGACCATGATTTAATAGTGAGCAAAGCATCTCAAACACCTTATTTCCTTGCACAACCCTGGCAACTTCTGTACAGCACTCTCCTGCCCATGGCAGGAGCAGTCTCATTAAGGAAGTGTTTTAGCACTAGACTTTGATTTTGTTTTTCAGACTCTATTTGACAGCATGAACCAGTGCTGCATATCTCAGGGGCATTCTGGCAGGCATTTCCAAACCCTCTGCCTGGCTCTGAATTGCTATTTGAAGTCCTTTGCACAGCATCTGAACTCATCTCAATTCTCCTCCTTGGGAACCTGAGCACTACACTGCTCACCCAAGAGAGGTTTTCTAACTGCCTAGCCTGTATTTGGTTTTATGGTCCTAACATCAGGTTTTACTACTCAGAGATAATTACAACAATTCTCTTCCCGTGCTTATATTGTTCCCTTGAAGGTACCTGGAGGTGGAATGCTTGTCCCTTTTGAATCGTTCCTTTCCCACTCCACATGCTACCCTCTGTGATCCTTCCTCATACTTCCCATACCTGGGTTGCTTTTGTCAGTTACTAGTTGCTGCAAAGCACAGTTAGGTCTTCTTTTGCCTCCTCTGATCTGACTTTGGGAGTAGAATCATCTGGGGACTCCAGAAAAATCCATCCTGCCAGCAGCCATCCACTGGCTACAGGCCAGTGGTGTTCCCCAGGGGTCAGTACTGGGTCCAGTTTTGTTCAATATCTTTATCAACGACCTGGATGAGGGCATTGAGTGCACCCTCAGCAAGTTCCCTGATGATACAAAACAACACATCCCTCAGGCTGTGCTGCCATCCAACCAAATCTGGACAGGCTGAGTGCTGAATGAAGGCAAACCTCACGAAGGTCAACTAGGACAAGTGCAGGGTCCTGCAGCTGGGGAGGAATAACAGCAGGCACCAATACAGGTTGAGGTTGCCCTGCTGGAAAGCAGCTCTGTGGAAAAGATCCTGGAGTGCTGGTGGGCAGAAGTTCTGCATGGGCCAGCAATGTGCCCTTGTGGCTAAGAGAGCCAAAGGCATCCTGAGGTGCATCAGGAAAATTGTGGCCAGGAGGGCTAGGGAGGCTCTTCTCCCCTTTTACTCTGCCCTAATGAGACCACACCTGGAATACCGTGTCCAGTTTTGGGCTCCCCAGTTCTGGAGAGACAGGGACCTGCTGGAGAGAGTCCAGTGGGGAGCCACAAGGATGACTGGGAGACTTCAGCATCTGCCCCTTGGAGAGACACTGAGAGCCCTGTGGTTGTTTAGTCTGGAGAAGGCTGAGAGGGGATCTGATCAATGTCTATAAATATCTGAGGGGTGGGTCTCAAGTGGAGGGGGCCAAGCTCTTTTTGGTGGTGCACAGTAATAAGAGGAGGAGCAATGGATACAAACTGGAACACAGAAGGTTTCACCTCAACATGAGCTGGGGACAGAGTGGCTGAGAGCAGCCAGGCAGAAAGGGACATGGGGATACTGGTAGAGAGTAGCTGACGATGAGCCAGCAGTGGGCCCAGGTGGCCAAGAGAGCCAATGGCATCCTGGCCTGGCTCAGGAACAGTGTGGCCAGCAGGACAAGGGAGGTTATTCTGCCCCTGGACTCAACACTGCTCAGGCCACACCTTGAGTGCTGTGTCCAGTTCTGAGCCCCTCAATTCAAGAGAGATGTTGAGGTACTGGAAGGTGTCCAGAGGAGGGCGACAAAGCTGGTGAGGGGCCTGGAGCACAGCCCTGTGAGGAGAGGCTGAGGGAGCTGGGGGTGTGCAGCCTGCAGAAGAGGAGGCTCAGAGGTGACCTCATTGCTGTCTACAACTACCTGAAGGGAGCTTATAGCCAGGTGGGGTTGGTCTCTTCTGCCAGGCAACCAGCAATAGAACAAGGGGACACAGTCTCAGGTTGTGCCATGGGAGGGCTAGGCTGGATGTTAGGAGGAAGTTGTTGGCAGAGAGAGTGATTGGCATTGGAATGGGCTGCCCAGGGAGGTGGTGGAGTCGCCATCCCTGGGGGTGTTCAAGCAAAGCCTGGATGAGGCACTTAGTGCCATGGTATAGTTGATGGGATAGGGCTGGGTGCTAGGTTGGACTGGATGATCTTGGAGGTTATCTTCCAATCTGGTTGATTCTATCTGCCTTGTTTCCTCAGCTGGCAGAGTCTGAGCTAAATAATTTTAAAGAGTTTTTACACGTAGTTTTCTCAGATAAAAAAAACCTCTAAGCAGAGCTTGCATCCTTGTTTGCATTAAATGCACAGCACTCTAAATCAGATTCCTCATGCTGGGAATGCCTGCCTAAGCGCTTCTGGGATACTGAAAAGCCACATATGCATATCAGAGCACATGGGAGGACTGCACAGATAAGCTCCTGATCACATCCTGGCAGTCACTGAGCAGTTAAAGAGTTCAACTCTATTGTGTGCAGGAGCTGCAGAGGTTCCCACAGAGTGCCCCCAATGCTTCGGCTCCTCAATTCCCAGCCCAGTTCCCTTCAGCCGCGCTGCCGGTGTCTTGCGTTTTCATAACCTCCCCTGCCCCCTCCTCCTCCTTATATATTCATGAAGCAGCAGGGCCGGGGATAAATAAAAGCTGAGCAAAGCAGGACGGCAGCACAGGAAGAGGAACTGTCTGCGGGGGCCGGAGTCTGTGCCTCGCTCTGCACCGCCGGCACGGAGCTGCCGCTTTATCTTTGCTGGGACAGGGGCAGCTTGCGAGGGAGATAACTGCTCCCTGCCCTCTCGCCTGGCAGCTGGATGAGCTCTGGATGCGAGGAGGAGCAAAGTTAACAGTAAGTGAGGCTGTCTCACCAGGGACAGGATGGCACTTGCTTTCTCTGAGTTAGAGCCAGGCCTGGTGGAGGCTGAGTCTTCCCCCACCTTTGTTCCAAGCGGATCGCTCCCCTGCCCCCTTCCTCTCCTGGGACCGAGTCTCCCCCCACCTCGGTTCCAAGCGGATCGCTCCCCTGCCCCCTTCCTCTCCTGGGGCTGAGTCTCCCCTCACCTCTGTTCCAAGCGGATCGCTCGCCTGCCCCCTTCCTCTCCTGAGACCCTCTGCTGGGAGTGACTGAGGGTGCGGTGGTGGAGACACGGGTGGAGTTGGGGCTGGAAGCAGAAGACACATGTGCAAGCAGGAACTTAACTATAATTGAGAGGGGACCGTTCTAAAACAGTTGAGCCGTGGTGTGGAGGGGCACTGAAGCCTGCGGTGGAAGGATTACGTTGCAGCTGTGCTTTTTTTGGGAAGGGCAGAGTTCTCGGAGTTCACATGTGCCTGTCTTCTGTGATCTCTTTCTACTCCCATGGCCTCATTTCCGTCCTCTTTCTTCTGGGATTGCAGGGAAGGCACACACCTCTGTCACTGCAGAGGGAGCCATGGGGGTTTCTGCCTGTAAATTAACTCCTCTGATAGCTGGAATGTGCTATAAGGGTGCAAATAGATCCTCTCTTGACTCCGGGGAATCGGCAGCCAATTAGCTCAAGTGAAAAACAAAAGCAGCTCAAGTGCTGTGGCCCCCTGCTTCCCTCCCTGGGACACTAGCAGCACGGTCAGCATATTGTCACCAGCACCCCTTATTCTGAAGGGGCTCCATTCCAGCTTGCAAGTCAGAGTCCACCATTCCAGAGCTAGACCTTTGTGATATTGCAGGCCTGCTTGATAGGGTGCCAGCCTCATCCAGGGACCAATATCTTTTCTCCATCCCACTCAGTGTTGCTGTGAGTGGGATGCTAATGTACAGCCATAAGTACAGGGAACTAGATCCTCCCCTTAGTACCGGGGACACAGTTAACTTGCTGCAGGGTGGGCCAATAGGGTAATATCCCAGTGGGTCACTGCTAAGATGCCACTTTCTGGCTTGTGCTAATGCTCTGACCTTCTCCCCCCTGCCTAGGTGCAGCAATAAGATGAAGCCTTCATCTGGGAAAGGCTTGGGGCTGGCATACCTTCTCCTGAACCTGGCTTCCTTCTGCCTTGCCACTCCGCTCTGGAAGGACCGGGATGCTCTCATGCAGGAGGAGAAAAGCCATCAGACAGGTGGCAATTTGGTGCTGAGCAGACAGGAACAGCAGCTCAGTACAAAGCTGGTGAACCTCAAGAAGGAAGAGGTGGCAGCAGCCATAACTAGAGGAGCATTTCCTCCAAGCATGCACTTCTTTCGGGCAAGAGGCCTCATCGATCAGAGCTCAGTGTTCAGCATCTTAAAGCGCATGCCCAAAGGTAGGCTTGGCTTAGGCTTTGCTTGGCTTAGGCGTGCTCCTCTCACCTTTTGCTGCCTATGGCAAAGCCAGGACAAAGTGCTGTATGTGGCAGACCAGCTTATGAGAACTGTAAATTGCGCTTGCCAGTTGCGCTCCAGGAAAAGCCCTGCCTCTGAGCTTGGGAACAGGGCAGGAGGAGAAAGGAAGAGGGGGATGGACTGGGTGAATACACATTTCCAGCAATTGTAGCATTTGGTCTAACTCACAACGTGGCTCCTTCAGCTTTTCAAGTGTGGAGAAACGGCAGAAGCAGCAAAGGCAAGATGTCACAGACAGCCATGTTTGCTCAGCGTGTTCTGGCCATGGCCTTTCCTATTACTACATACACATACCACAGACATGCTACCTGCCTTGTCTTAGCCCACATTTTAGCCAGAAATGCTGTATCCCCCAATAAGTATTTTTGCAGGTGGTTCTATAGCAGACTTGGAAGTGCTTTGGCAAGTTTGGAGTGCTAGAGGAGGAAGCTGCTACCTCCAACACTGCAAGTGTCTTTACTTGTTGAAAGCAAGTCAAAGCTTTTGTTGATGTGACCTATAGAATGCAGTGTAAAACCTATCCTCTCAGGTGGGTTTTCTTAATCAGGTTTTAGGCTATGCACTTACAGGGGTACCTGCTTATCAAAGGCAGGTGCTTCTCCTTTTGTCTTCAGAAAGTCTTTTCTCCCGTTCTAATGGGCTGCCACACCCTACACTAAGAAGGTTTCTGTACTCTGCAGCCTACACATAGTTTTGGAGGCATTTGGACCATTTGAGGCTAGACAGTGAAATACCTTCACCACACCATCCTGTGCATCCTCTGAGGAGCAGCTGGGACACAACAGCATTTGAAAGCTCAGAGCTACAGGTTGCAGTGGAAGAGGGAGAGGATATTTCTATTCAAAGTGAAAGCCAAACCACCTAAGCTGAGTAGCAGGAAGCCTCATGACTGCTGTGTCCAATTCTGGGCCACTCAATTCAATAGAGATGTTGAGACACTGGAATGTGTTCAGAGAAGGGCAACGGAGCTGGTGAGAGGCCTGGAGCACAGCCCTGTGAGGAGAGGCTGAGGGAGCTGGGGGTGTGCAGCCTGCAGAAGAGGAGGCTCAGGGCAGACCTCATTGCTGTCTACAGCTACCTGAGGGGAGGCTGTAGCCAGGTGGGGTTGGTCTCTTCTCCCAGGCACCCAGCAACAGAACAAGGGGACACAGAAGTTGTGCCAGGGGAGGTCTAGGCTGGATGTTAGGAGGAAGTTGTTGGCAGAGAGAGTGATTGGCATTGGAATGGGCTGCCCAGGGAGGCGGTGGAGTCGATGTCCCCGGAGGTGTTGAAGAAAAGCCTGGATGAGGCACTTAGTGCCATGGTCTGGTTGATTGGGCAGGGCTGGGTGCTAGGCTGGACTGGATAATCTTCCAATCTAGTTGAGACTGGAGGTCTCTTCCAACCTAGTTGATTCTATGATTCTATGTCGCCCCTTCCAGGTGATTTCTTTTTAGATTCAAAGTCCTGTGGCCTTGCCCACATGGCTGCCTGGAAACAGGCTGGAGACTTGCTTTGGAAGATTTGAGAGGCAGCTTCTCCACAGGAGCATTTTTCACTTGTAAGGGTGTGACACTGGCACACGAATAACAGCCATCTTTCACACCTCCCACCTCCTCCTTCCCAGCCTCTGGCGTGGGATGAGGATCCCTGGGTTGCAACATCCTAGTGAAGGACTGGTATTGTCAGAACTGTCATTATCCTTTAATTTCTGTATTGAACAGTAAGGAATTTAAAAGTAACTCCCTCTTCACCTCTAGTGGGATGCCTTTGACACCAAAAAGGAATCAACACAGAAAAAATAACACTTTTCAATCCAGCATATGTAAAAATAGGTGCCCAGAACCTTTGCCATGATCACGTCCTTATATCTGCTTGAGTAGAACCTAGTCTTAGAGGCCTCAATCTTGATGAGAGCCCCTGGGAGTTGCTGTTGTTTCAAGCACAGCTGTAATTTCTGCTCCTGCTCACAAAGAAGGTGGCATTGCCAGTGAGAGAAGGGTCAGATCTAGACAGCTGTGGCTTGCCTGTTCTGTCACACAAGCTCTGTTGACAGCAGCAACAGCAGTTCAGCAGCATCTGAACAGTTATACTCTCTCTAGTTGGAGGTTACAGACATTATAGCCTATATTAGGTTACTCCACTAATAATTGTGGTCTTGAAGCTTATCTAATATCACACTCATACCAGTTTCTTGTCTTGTTTTTGCTATTCATGTTCTCCATTTACCCTGAAGGGCATAAAATCTATTTTGACTGCGAGGTCTCCCTTAGACTAATGAAATATATAAGGTGTTTGCCTCACAGTATCTTCCCCTTATGAAGGTGAAGTTTAGTTCAAGCACCAATAACATAAGAAATCTCTCCAAAAGGAGAGATTTGAGCAAAAAGCAAGCATGGGCTGAGGAAGGTGAGCATGCAGAGGATGCTTCTTCTGCCAGGAAGACTGGCAGTTGTCAACGTAGTGCACAGTAACAGTGTCCCAGAGGCCCTTTGTGCTTGCTGGCCAGCAGCAGATGTACGATGTGAGTATGCTTTTGATAAGGCATAGAAGGAGATGCTACTTCTGCACCTGCAAGCAATTCCCTGCTGTGTCATGGGTCTGGCATTTTGGTATACACCAGAATTTCAAAGAGATGAAAGAGACAGAAACTAGATGCTAAAAACTGAGACTAGGATTCAAACAGCTTAGACACAGAGGCTTGCTTCAGGTCTGCTAGCCAGCCAGTATGCCTTGTAAACCGCTGCCTACTGCGAGAGTTCCTCTTTAAATCAGTGGAGCCTGAGCCAGCTCAGAGCTAAGTCTGTCTGAAAAGACCTTTAATAACTCGGAGCATTTTCCATCCCGGCAGAGAAACGGAGCTCCCTATTGATTTTCCCCCTCCCTCCGCTCCCAGGTTGCTGTCACGCTCTGCCTGCCCTGCGTTTGATGTGGAGGGAGCCACTTCCCTCAGCATGGGGGCGGCAGAGCAGCCGCGCCGGCTCTGCTGGGAGAGGTCACTCACAGCTCTCTAGAAGCTTTTCCAGATGCCCCTGGATAGGCAGACTCAACTATCACCACATTAAACCTGGGTTCCTCCTTCTCGGCTGCCTTGTCTCATTCGTTGATACGTTTTCTCCCACCAGGTGCTGTCTTACACCTTCACGACTATGCCATGCTAAGCGTGGACTGGCTGGTGTATAATGCCACCTACCTCCCCGACTGCTACATCTGCTTCACCAACACAGGCACGGTTCGATTTCGTTTTTCCAAGCCTCACCCTCCTCGCCCAGTGCCAGCCCAGTGCTCCCAGTGGGTTTTGCTAGAGACCTACCGCAAGCAGCTGCACAATGTGACCGATTTTGATAGCAGGTGGGTGAAGGGCTGCAAGCCTGCCGGAACGTCACGACAGGGTTATGTAGCAAGCAGGATCACCCTGGTCCAACTCCCCTGTTTGCTTCCCGCTCTAGAAGCGTCACTCAATTGTCTTTTGCAGGCAACTCCTTCACTTCTGGCAGCTTTTTATCAAGACTAGAGGTTAGTTGATTGCATTGCAGCCACCTACCCGTTTAATTCGGTAGGGGTGGGTGGGAATAGCCTGGCTTCCCTTCCAGCTGGTGGCAGCAGGAAGAGGGAGTTCTCTCTGCCCATCCAGGGGCTATCGATCCTAACACAAAGCATTGCTGCAAAGGCCAGGAGGAAGCATGTACTTGTGCGTGGTGTGCAGGGGGCTGGAGAGCATGCTAAATAATGCATAAGACAGGCACTGAGTGATGAGGACAAAGGAAAATATTGAGTAGTGATCCATTCAGAGGGCACTGCCACCCACCGTGCTCTGGGGGCTGGGGTCTACAGCAAAAAGTAGTATGGGATGTCATGTATTTGAAGACAGTATCACTGTGCTGATGCACAAGGAAAAGGTTGGATTAGGGTGAGAGTGACTTCAGTGACAGTGTTTCCTAAGTGAAACTTGATGGGATTTGCTGTAGTGCTCTTCAGTGAAGGTATATGCTCTTAAATAGAGACCTTTTAACTCTTAAGGAGATGGTATCCCATTCATGTGGAAGCTAATCAGGAAGGAGGTCAGAGAGGAAGCTGAGGGAGCTGCCAGACCTTTGGCATAGAATCATAGAATGGTTTAGGTTGGAAGGGACCCCAAGGATCATCCAGCTCCAACCCCCCGCCATGGCATGGTATTGCCTTCGCCCTCCAACAAGAGTGAGGTACAAGGCAGAGCGAGCTGATGCTCCAGGCACCTACCACCTATCTCCTACAGAGATCTGGAAGGGAAGGAGAAAGCAGTGCCAAACCCAAGGCTCTTGACCTTTTATATCATGAAGCTCAGCTGCCCTGATGTGATAGAAGAGATAAGATCCAGTGAGAAGTCACTTATCTGCATCTCTCAAAGAGCTTCCTTCCATTTATGAGACTAACGAGGAGGGAAAGACCACAGCACCAGTTCTATTCAACTCCACCAGGAGACCCATAAATGATACACAAGAGACTGGATGATGAAAGAGCATCAGTTCCTTAAAGCCCAAGCAACTGCACTGCTTGCTTCAGAGCAATCTCAGAAGCAGCTTTTTGCTGCATTTGGTTCTGGCTGTGCTTGTGCAGCACAAGATCCCTTTCTGCCTGAGGCTAGAGGCTGTGGCATCATGTACATGTAGAATTGAGATGGGCACTGTTTGGTTCCCGTTGTTTGGTCCTGCTTGGGAACATGACTTCTTTTCAGAAGCAGTGTTATGATATTGCTTTTCTTTTGTATTAGTTGTCTGACAATATCTAGTAGCCACAAGTCAAAGCACGACTTTGGTGTCAGACACTTCATGGAGACACAGGACAGACCCCACTACAAGGTCCTCCCCAAGGGCAGAGGCAGAGACCAATGAAGTGATTTTCCTCAGCAAATGTATGCCAGGGCCAAATACAAACCCTGATTTTTTGCATCCTAGGTGCTCAGAGTTACTCGTCCGAGGATGCTGTCCTTCATTTCTTGTCCTTCTTTGCTCATCAGCATAAAATCACAGAGGAGTCATCACACATAATGTGCAAACACATGAACAACAGCCACACTGAGGCACTTCCCCTCCTATTTTCATCTAATCCCTGAGTACTAGTCTAGGGGCTAGGAATGTTTTTTGGCTGTCTGGAAATAGGTCTCTAGCCAGGAATAGGCCCCAATCTGTTCTGCTTCTTGGTTTCTGGAAGCTCTCCCGGTCTCTTGAACATGTGCATCCCAGGCTACCTCTTTCCTTCTCTCCTCTTTGCCCTTGAGCACTGACAAGCTGAAAGAAAGCAGATGTCAGGGGAAGGAATGGATGGATAGTTGGGTGGTTTCAAGGAAGCACCAAGGGAGTATGGCAGCAGGGAAGGACTCTCATGCAAGACAGGGTGGATCAGCAAAAGTGAAGGGAACAATGGAAGTGTTTCCAAGAGGCTGCACCTCTTTCACCTTACAGCATTCCTGACCAGGAAGGGGTGAGAGAGAGGTGTCTGCATTACATTTGTGCTGTTTGCATTTGAAGTACACGGGCATACACATAACACATATGTGTGTGTTTTGGGAGGAAGCCTTTTTGTTTATTCCCCTCAAAAGAAGGTTTAATCACAGGGCCAAGACCCTGGAGTATTCTGTCACTGGTAAGCTTCCAAAAGGATGCTGTTATGAGAGTCAGGAGACAGAGAAAAGAAGGGATTTTTTTTTTGTCTTTGAGACTTGGAAAAAAAAATAATCCTGACTTATTTAATCAATTATGATACAGGAAAATGCCCTTTTTTTTCCCCTCTCCCCTGAAAATGCAACATAATGGCCACTGTCTTTACAGCAAGAGCATGCCCCTAGATATTTAGAGAAACAAGTTGACATTCCAGATATTTGTGAAATACCACCACACACATCATCCCCCACCAGCAGCCCCAGGACTGAGGCTGTGCCCAGCAGCACAGCTCTGGTGACCCAGCTGAGCTCTCTTATCACCAGGATGAAGTCATCTGTGAGGGAGCTGACACCATGGCTGAGGCTGCAGGGACAGCTCCCCTGGGCAATAATGGCTGCCCAGACTGCCATCACCTTTTCCTCTATGTCCTCTCTGACTGCCTTAGCTCAGAGAAAAATAGGGCAGTGTGTGTGTATTATAAGGGAAGAAAAAAAGGATCAAAATCCACTGCAGAAACAAAGCACCAAAGCACTCTGCTCCCTCTACAAGACTACCCTTGGGGAGAAGAAGAGGGGATGAGAGAGAGAAAGTGAATGAACCACATGTGACAGATGTTAGTCACACTATTTAATGCACCACTGGAAGACATTCAGATACTATGGCGAGGAAAGTGGCATAATTACCTACCAAGAACAGAAAAAGCAGCAGGAGAAAAACCCTTCTAAAAACAAAGCAACAAAACCTTTTTGGTTCTGCATTGTATAGCTCAAGGAAGCAAAAGAGTTAGGGGAAAGGAAAAAAAATAAAGCAAAAGGAGAAGAGAAAGCAAAACCACAGTCGAAAATAAATAATCCTTAGCTGGTCGTTTTAGCTGTGCCCCTTTGGGCATATGCATTGCAGTAGCATTGCTCAATGCATATCCAACATGACACGAAAGGCTGTTTGTAGTCTGCACCTGATCACTGCTGAGGGCCCATTCCAGAAGAAAAAGAAGGGAAAGATGCACTCGGGAAGCTTCGCTTCATCTGCATGAGCTACCGATGGCAAAAGCCCCTGAATCTTTAGGAGATTATCCAGTTATCAAGGATGGGTCACTGTTACACAATAAACCTTCAGCAGTTCTAGGGATCAATAATCAGTCTCAAAGGGAAGGGGATTATAAAAAAAAACACCCGGGTTTGATTTATGTGCTTGGAGGAGCAGGGTGGTGGTGGTGGGGATTTATTGCTGTTTCCAGCCCAGGAGCACAGGCTAAGTAAACAACCACAAGTTTGTACAGCTAGATTTAAAGGCAGGGAGGGGAGCCTTGTGTGTGCTCCCTGCTGGAGAAGCGGAGTTCTCCCAGGGCCGGGGCAGAAGGCAGCGGGCGCCCGGCTAAGCACCCGTCCCGCTCTGCGGCTCTACGGAGCCTGAGCCGCGGCGGGGTCCTCGCCGCGGCGCTTGCGAGGCTCTGCCAACAGCCCTGCTCAGCTCCCGGCTGCAGGCAGCTACGCTCAGCCAGCCAGCGGGGCAGGGAGCTGCTCTTCGGCCAGGAATGGAGCAAAAAAGCCTTTTTGCCCTAGCTCTTCCCACCTGAAATCCTCTCCCCACCAAACTGCAGAACACCCTTTCTGCTGGCAGTTGGCCTCCACCGCAGCTCCGGCAGCTGGATCAGCGTCTTCGAGATGCCCCTGGCTTCTGCATTCCTGGTTTCTAGGGTGACGCTGTGGTGTCTCCTGCTGCTGTCTGCTCCCCACTGCCGGCTGGAGATGCCTCCCACCCCTGCCACGGTCTATCTCAGTGCTCTTTGGTTGCATGGATTACTGAAGGGTAGCTGGAGTTGCCTGGTGTCCTGTGATAATGGCACCAAAGTCCCTATTGTAATGCACAGGAGGGCAGAGCCAAAGTTGCTGTGGAAACCTTAACTGAATTTCCCTAACTGTTGAGTATTTAAAACCTCATCTCTAACTCGGTACAAGCATCTCTTTATGTCCAGTTTTGCTTCTAAAATTGTTCCCAGCAAAGAAATTAACAGAGTGAAGAAGAAATTAAACTGCAGCCGTTGGAAGGAGGTCCTTAGAAAGTGAAACAGCAGGCAAATGCTGGGGGAACGAGCTCCGTTTTATGAGCAGGACAGAGGGATTCAAAAGGGACATCTCTACCCAGGACGTCTTAGGTAATGAGTTTAGACCAGATCACATCACTAGGAGGGAGGATTTTCACTCTGTCCACAGAAGATAATAGGAGCACAAATCAAATCCACTACCTAACAGAGCAGAGCACTGCATGAAGATGGAGGCCAAGCCATCAGACACACAAGGTTATTAAAGATCCATAACTGTTATCAAGGGGAAACAATATAACTGGATGAAGGATGAAGCCTGGATGAAGATATTTCTACCTGAACCTGCTTAGCACCTGATAAGCCTGGCCAGGCTGGGAAGCCCACCCACCTGCAAGCAGCTGACTCTGCAGCTTGCCACGATGGCTTCAGTTTGTCCACCCAAGATTGAATATAATCACCAAGTGCTGCAATTCAGACCTTGCCCACACATCTGAGAAATTCATTACAAGCTCCTCTTTAGGTGGCCACCAGTGCAGGGAGGAAAGCTGTTGCCAGGGGCAAGGCTTTGGGCAGGATAAAGGCTATCAGCTTGTCAGAGAACAGTGTTGTGGCACAGATGCTCACCCTGTCCTAAATGCAAGCTGTCACCCACAACTAAGATAATCTTGCAATTACTGGCTCCCTTAAAACTCTGCTTGATCAAAGTCCCTGGATTTCTGAAAGAGGCTTACAGGCCAGCTGAGTCTCTGAAGGAAATAAACACGTTTCCATCCCACTCAGGAAAAAGCAGGACCTGTGACTCTTAGCAGCTGTTTCCCAGTAGACAAATCTGAAGAAGTTATCAGCCTGGCAGGCAGGATATCAGGTTTGTACCACTGGGGAAGGAAATAATTTCTGCTTCTCAATCATTTCCCCCCCACACCTGTCTATATTAGATATTTTGACAATATGAGGGCACCAGGGCAAGTTACAGGCTTAGTAAGCAGGTTGGTGGGGGCCTAATACATGGCATTTTCTGGAGTCTCAGTCTGCTTTTAGGTGCTGAATGGAGGCTCAGGTGACAGGCATGGAGGTGTCTGGAAGAACATATTGTTTATAGGAGTAATGTACCAGCCTGCTTTTGGATTAAAGATACCTCTGGGTAGCACAGCGCAATTTTTATGGCATAAACCCATCAGACCTGCTTCTGTAACTCTATTACTCCTCAAGACTTTGCCCCTCAAAAAAGGAAGAGGCAGTTTTGAGCACAGTCTTACCCTGCTTGTAGCACAACCTGCCATGAATGATTTTTTACCTGTCAGCTATTATCTGTATGAGCCTTTAGAAAGTGTGAATGCAGGTGGCAGAAAAATGAGCTGAGTGCTGTCTAGGTGCACCAATTGTTGTCACGCCTGTTGTACCGCAATGCCAACAGGCTCAGAGTTAGAACTTGGGCTCCTGTTGTGGCAGGAACAGCTCTGCACCTTTTCTTGGTCCTGCCCAAAGAAGTCGTGCTTCTTGCAGCACAGCCACTGACCTGCTGCACCCTGGGGTACGTGTGGCAGCCACAAAGCTTGGTCTCTGCCAACAAAACTCACACCTGTCTTGGAGGAAACCTATTTCCTTCTGCACTGAACATCCAGCTGCCAGCTGGTGGCCTTTTCCATGCTGAGAGCCAGTTGTCTTGTTTGTTCTTCTCATTCCTTCTCTCCTATCTACCCTTTTCTACAGCTTGCTGAGAAACTTGACCCTGGTGACGGATTTCCCTGAGCTTGCCTACCCCTCCCAGTCTGTCATTTGGAAAAGATTTGAAGAAATCTTTCTCATTGCCTCTGGACTTATCTGCTATGCACCTGTGTTCAAGGCCTATTTCTACCAGGGGTTGCTGGAGTTCTATGAAGATAATGTGCAGTATGTTGAGATAAGAGCTCTTCTGCCTCCGGTATGTGGGTTTTTTTGGCTTCTCTAGTGTACTTTGAAATCCTTATTTCTCCACAGCTTTTCCCAAGCCCTATCTTGAATGTAGTTTTTGGATGTTTGCATACCTGCCCTTCTAAGGATGCTGGAAAACCTTGATCATATTCATAGAATCATAGAATCATAGAATGGTTTAGGTTGGAAGGGACCTCAAGGATCATCCAGCTCCAACCCCCTGCCATAGGCAGGGACACCTCCCACTAGAGCAGGCTGCTCAAGGCCTCATCCAGCCTGGCCTTAAACACCTCCAGGGAGGAAGCATCCACAACCTCCCTGGGCAACCTGTGCCAGTGTCTCACCACCCTCACTGTAAAGAACTTCCTCCTAACATCCAGTCTAAATCTCCCCTCTTCCAGCTTAAACCCATTCCCCCTCGTCCTGACATTACTAGACCTTGTCAATAGTCCCTCCCCAGCCTTCCTGTAGGCTCCCTTCAGATACTGGAAAGCCACTCTAAGGTCTCCTCGAAGCCTTCTCTTCTCCAGGCTGCAGAGCCCCAACTCTCTCAGCCTGTCCTCATAGCAGAGCTGCTGCAGCCCTCTGAGCATCTTCGTGGCTCTCCTCTGGACTCGCTCCAGCAGTTCCATGTCCTTCTTGTGTTGGGGGCTCCAGAACTGCACACAGTACTCCAGGTGGGGTCTGAGGAGAGCAGAGTAAAGGGGGAGAATCCCCTCCCTTGCCCTGCTGGCCACACTGCTCTTGATGCAGCCCAGCACAGGGTTGCTGTCTGGGCTGCATGTGCACACTGTTGGCTCACGTTGAGCTTTTCGTCGACCGAGACCCTCAGGTCCTTTTCCTCAGGGCTGCTCTACAGCAGGTCTTTGTTGGAGATTTGCATAGGCAAGTGCTAGAGAGGGAGAGGTGCCTTGTTGTAATGGCTAAGGAAGATACCTACTGTGCCAACAGCACAAGACTGCATTGTACACTCTGACTGGGAGCTGTGTCGTGACCTTGCTCATTGGGAAGATGTATCTCAGCTTTGTCTGCGCCAGAATCATCAGTTTGTCACTGACTGAGAAGGCCAGTGGGATCCTGGGGTGAGTTAGGAAGAGTGTGTCCAGCAGATCAAGGGAAGTTGTCCTCTCCCTCTACTCTGCCCTGGTGAGACCCCATCTTGAATACTGTGTTCAGTTTTGGGCTCCCCAGTTGAAGAGGGACAGGGATCTGCTGGAGAGGGTCCAGTGGAGGGCTGTGAGGGTGATTAGGGAACTAGAGGGCACTGCCTGATGAGGAGAGGCTGAGAGACTTGGGACTTTTTAGTCTGGAAAAGAGAAGACTTAGAGGAGATTTGATAAATGTTTATAAGTATCTGAGGGCTGCCAGGAGTGGGGGGACAGGCTCTGCTCACTGCTCCCTGGGATAGGACAAGAAGCAATGGGTGTAAGTTGCAGCAAAAGAGGTTCCACCAGGACCAGGAGGGTCAATCCTGTAAGGGTCACAGAGCACTGGCACAGGCTCCCCAGAGAGGTTGTGGAGTCTCTTTCTGTGGAGCCTTTCAAGGCCTGTCTGGATGTGTTCCTCTGTGATCTGTGTTAGATAGGATTGTCCTGCTCTGGCAGGGGGATTGGACTCGATGATCTCCTTGGGTCCCTTCCAACCCCTAACATCCTGTGAGCCTGTGATCCTGTGACTGGCAAAGCACAACTGTGCACAGGTTGCAGATGATGTCAAATTTTATCATGAACTGCTCTGTTCATTGCCACTAACGTTTAAACCAGCTGGCAATAATACAGGCCTTTCATCCCTCTGCCTCAGCTGGAGCTGATCCAGTTGTCCTACAATCCCATGTTGTTGCAACACCTTTCCAAGCATCAGCAGACCCCCACCACTGTTCTTCAGGTACAACAGTTCCTGCTTTGCAGTGACAATTTTCATACTGCAGGCACATCTTTCTCATACAGTTTCTCCAGTCCAGCTCCAACTGGGGCAGCACAGGGGTGGGAGCTTTGTCAGAGAGGCAGATACCCTTCTAAACCAAATGAATAAGAGGACACAGCCTCACGCTGTGGCAGGGCAGGTTCAGGCTGGATGTCAGGAAGAAGTTCTTCATGGAAAGAGAGATTGGCATTGGAATGGGCTGCCTGGAGAGGTGGTGGAGTCTCCATCCCTGGAGGTGTTTAAGAGCAGGCTGCATGAGGCACTTTGTGCCATGGGTTAGTTAATTAGAAGGTGTTAGGTGATAGGTTGGACTTGATGATCTTGGAGGTCTTTTCCAACCTGGTTAATTCTGTGATCCTGTGAACTGGGGCTGCTGTTCCTCACTATGCCACCTACCTCCACATTCTTAACAGTCCAGTGCAACAGGCATGACATTGCTGTGCAAGGTCCACAGGGCAGCACCTGAAGAACCAAGAGGTGGTGGTGGGTTGTGCATGGGAGTGCAGGCAGTGGCTTGCTGCCGACCCCACGGGGTCCAGCAGCTGGAGCAGCCGTACTGAGGGCGTGTTGGTGGTCTGACTCCTGATTCCTGCTGCTCCTGCCAGCAGCTTTCTTAAATCATTGCTCTGGCATGCAACGGCAGGTGGGCTCCAGCAAGTTGCAGATGAATGCCTGCAGCCCAGCAAGCAGTGCTGCTGCCGGGCAGGCCTGTGCAGCCACCCTGTCAGCAGGCAGGCAGGTGCCGTGACAAAGCCGCAGGCTGATCTGGCTTTGCACTACCTCCTCCCCAACAGCTGGGGAGTGGGGCTGCTCACCCTGCCCTGCTGCAGCCCAGGCTGGCCCCATAGCAAACCAGGGCTCAACGTCAGGGCTGCAGGCTGGCACTCATTTATGCCTGAGATGAGAAGGGTGCTTTGAAAGGGAAAAAAAAACACCACAGGGAGGGGAAGACGACCACAAAGCTTCTGTGTTCTTTACTTTGCTGGGGGTTGGTCACGAGCCAGTTGCTCTGAACTCAGTCACCATCTGTCTTTGGGGTACCTGGAAAGAGAAAATAGCAGCAATGTCAAAATTCCTGTGCTGTGAGACAGCGTGAGTGCTGGCATCCCCCCAGGTGACACAGGCTTCTGGGCCAAGAGTATCTGCGATGATACAAGTGCGTGGGCCTGACTGGAAAATACCCTGCATTTACCAGCAGCCCTCAGAGATGGTTGTAATGTCATTTGAAGAGAGGCTTGGCAGGGAAGATTTGCTTCTCATCCAGCCCCTAATGCTTGCTTCAGGCGTGGGAGCCTCCAGAGCTCCCAGGCTTGCTGACACCTGGCAGCTCGATGTGTTGTGAGGTGCAGGCAGGCTGCCTGCAGCCTGAACGGTGCTGCCAGGGCTGTGAGACAGGCAGTACAGGCAGGGAAGGGAGGGGTAAGAGGGAAGGACAACACTTTGCTGTGAAAGTTGAAGTGAGCAGGGTGTGACCTGAAGAGTAAGATGCTTGTATACCTGGAGAGTCTCTGTGAGGCTTGGACAACAGTACTAGCACTCTGCAAAACTCACCATGCAGCAAAGCCTGCCAGAAGCAGCCCCTGAAGTAGAGTAAATGAAAGTTGGGATTTAGTGTGAAACAGCAAACATTGTGGGAACCACCCCCCAAACCCAGCTGTGTGTGCAAATTCAGCTGTGTAAAGTCTCACATTCTCCTGGGCTGAGGCAGGGGAAGATTCCCTCTGAGTGTCTGGGGCTGCCCTGTGGCTGCTGCTGTCTTCAAGGGGGATGGCATGACATGATGAGGGCTTAATGAGGGGCATCACTGTGAGGAGCAGCACCAGAGAGGAAGTAAGAAGGTGGAGTGGAGGAGCTGAAAAGTGGAGAGGGGTGAAAGAGAAATTCAGAGGTGAGAAGAGAAGGATAAGAAGAGAACAGCTGCTGTTCCGAGTGTTTCTGAGTGACTCCAGGCAGGGCCTTTGTAGTTAGCATCAACTGAGGTATGCAGCATCTATGTCCCTGCTGAAATCAGGGCAAAAGCCTTGCACATAGCCCTGGCAGTGAGGAACTCACAAAGTAAGCTGATGAGACAGAGCATGCCAAAAGGATGATTTTTCCCCAGCTTGCAGCCAGAGAACTGGGAAAGCATGGCAAGACTCAACGACTGACTGAAGGTCATAGAGCAAACCTCTAGCAGAGGGGAGCAGAAGCCCAGCACAGCTGGTAGCTTCTGGAGCTCAGCCCTCCCATGCCTTCGAGCTGCCTCGGCTGACAGACTGCCACTGCAAGGCACAGAGCCACCAGACAGCTGGACAAAACACTCCAGCTCTTGATACAGACATGAGGAAGAGGTCATGGTCTCCTCTGGGTACTCAATGGCACTTGCTTGCCATGTCTGAACACAGAGAAACTTGGGCTTTGTATCACAGAGGAGGGAGGAGAACCACTCCTTGGCTCATACCAGGCTGGTAAAAGCTTCAACAACAAAATATTCTGCTTTTTTTCCTGCCCTGTTGCCAGGTTCACAGAGCATTGCTTCTCCCAAGGTTTTCTTCAGTTCTTTTCTCCTATCTTCCAATGAAACATCTTTTCCAACCCCTGCTTGCCATGTGCTTTCCACCCTGCAGGTATATGAACTGGATGGCACCCGGCACAATAAATCATGGTCCATGGCAGCCTATCAGGAAGTGACCAGGCAGTTTATGAAGGAGCACCCTGATTTTCTTGGAGCCAAGATTATATTTGCAGCACACAGGTAGAGGCTGGTTTGGGCTAAGAGTAGCTGTGCACAGCTGGCTGTGCTATGGCAGAGGTGGGATGTGGGAGAGAGGGGTCCAGGTCAGGAGACGCGCTGCTAAGGGCTGGGCTGAAGTGCCTGGGTGCATCGTCAGACCCAGAGTGTTGACTCTTGAAGCATTCATTCCCTGGCACATGTAAAAGGCTGAGGATGAGAAATCATCTATATAAGTCTTGAGTACGTGTGAAGCGCCCAGGGTTAGCTCGTGGCGTGTGCTGGAGAGACAAGCATCTGTGAGCCCTGGGTGTTGGAATGAGCAAGGGGAGGGCTGCTTGTACACATGCGTGCCTGAGCTGCTTCCTGTGCCTGGACACGTTCCACCTCTTTGCAGAAGCTGAAGCTGCACCAGCAGTGCCCCACTACGGGCACTGGCAGGACCCTGCAGAGGCTGTTCTGCAGCAGCCTTTGTATGGTATGTTCCTGCTGCTGCCTGCAGCCGGGCACAAGGCTGTGCTCCAAGTCATGAGATGGATCAGGAGCACATCTAACAGACCTCTCAGCAGCGCTTAGTGACTCTGGCTCAGCATGGTGCTCTGTCCAGTTGAGAGCTGGTTCAGAGCCAGTTCAGAGGTATGTTCCTGCTGCTGCCTGTGCCAGGCACAAGGCTGTGCTCCAAGTCATGAGATGGATCAGGAGCACATCTAACAGACCTCTCAGCAGCACTTAATGACTCTGGCTCAGCGTGGTGCTCTGTCCAGTTGAGAGGCTTGCCCCTGACCATCCTGAATATGAACAGAGTCTCTCTGCAAAATGCACTCTGATGTTAAGTCAAAGGGGGCTGGAAGAAATCTAAAGAAGTTAAAAACAAAACAAAAAGAAAAACCAAACTGAAACAAAGCCAAACCAACAAGAACAACCCCAAACCTCCACTAAAAAACCAACCCAAACCAAACCAAAAAGTGAAATGTTTTCCTTCCATGCTGTTGTGTTCCCTGCCTGGGAAAGCCAGTGTGTCAGACAAGCGTGGCTCAAGTCAAGTGACAGCAGGGTCTAGCCAGGCACTTTCTGGCTGTTCAGGGATTTCCTTCCATAATAAGACTTTTCTGTTCCAGTTACTCTGGAGACCTGAAGCTGGTTGTCACATTCAGGAGAAAGTTGCCTTTTGGAAATACCCCTGGGGGGCCCATTTCACAAGGCAAACCCAAAGAAGGCAGGCCTGTGGGAGTGAGACTCTGCATTGCTTTCTCTCTCTTGCTCTTTAGGATGCTGAATGTTTCACAGATTAAAGAAGCCATCACCACTGCCATGGCGCTCAGAGCCCAGTTCCCGGACACCCTGGCAGGCTTCGATCTGGTAACCATATTTCTTCTGTGGCTTCATGTTAACCCCTCCAAGGTGCAATATGAGTCTGTATAATAAGGCATATGTTTTATACCAGAGCCAGATCCTCTGCTGCTGTACTGAAATCGGTGCAAATGAATCACAAATCTTCCAGGGCGACTGACAGAATCCTCCTTGCCCCAAAGCATTGTACAGCTGGCACCTTGGTGATCTCTAGCTGTAAGTCTCACCATTCGTCCAAAGCACGTTCAGAAATACCTTCCCTCCTTCCCCCAGGTTGGTGATGAGGATGAAGGTCACTCTTTATGGGACCTGAAGGATGCCCTGACCATCCCGTATTCCCTGGGAGTCAACTTCCCATACTTCTTCCATGCTGGGGAGACTGGTAAGCATGAGGACCATGGGGCTGTTATTGCTTGAAGAGGCAAGAGGTGAAGCCTTGAAAGCATGGAAGCAGCAAGCCAGTTTGTGTCAAGGTGGGATGTGTGTGTGTCTGCACACACATGCAGCTAAGCACTTTTCTCTGTGCTTCTCCCCATACCAGCTTGTTGCTCCAGCATTCCCACATGGCACTGCCCCTGCCTGTTCCCTGCTCTTGACTGTAGGCATCGTGTTGCTGTGTCTTTGCCCTGTGTGTGACGTGGAGTCACACTGCAAGAATTGTTGCTGGTAGCCATTCCCTCCTCACAGCAGCTTACCTCCCATCCACAACAACAGCAGAATTGGTTTATGTTTGAAGGGGAAGGAACAGCTGAGACAGCCTCAAGTCTTAACTGAACATACTCATCAAAGTAACTGATTGTTACCCTTAATTCCTGGGGCAGTGTATAATTACTGGCAGTGTATTATGCAGTCTGTATGGGTGAGATTTATCCTAACCTATCCTAACTTGTGTATTATGCTTCTTGCATGTTGACATCTGCAGAGATGTCTACATCTGAACCAGTTAGCCTAGGCTCCATTTGTAGCCACAGACAGTAATGAGTATGTTTAAGGTGCAGTCCATCACATCCTGATGCACAGCCTGTTCCCCAGAAATTACTACATCTCTCCATTGGCTGAGAGTGGAGACCAGCATGATCAGCTTAGCTGTAAAAGCATCCAAAGCCAGATGACAGAAGTGGGTTTCTCTATGCTGGGCAATGTTGGAGAGAGTAGGAGAGCCCTACAGAGGGACCTTGCCAGGCTGGATGGGTGGGCAGAGGCCAATGGGATGAGATTTAACAAGGCCAAGTGCAGGGTTCTACACTTTGGCCACAACAACCCCAAGCAGCGCTACAGGCTGGGGACAGAGTGGCTGAGAGCAGCCAGGCAGAAAGGGACCTGGGGGTGCTGGTAGAGAGTAGCTGAACATGAGCTGGCAGTGTGCTCAGGTGGGCAGGAGAGCCAATGGCATCCTGGCCTGGCTCAGGAGCAGTGTGGCCAGTAGGAGGAGGGAGGTTATTCTGCCCCTGTACTCAACACTTCTCAGGCCACACCTTGAGTCCTGTGTCCACTTCTGGGCTCCTCAATTCAAAAGAGAAGTTGAGGTGCTGGAATGTGTCCAGAGAAGGGCAACGAAGCTGGTGAGGGGCCTGGAACACAAACCCTATGAGGAGAGGCTGAGGGAGCTGGGGGTGTGCAGCCTGCAGAAGAGGAGGCTCAGGGCAGAACTCATTGCTGTCTACAACTACCTGAAGGGAGGCTGTAGCCAGGTGGGGTTGGTCTCTTCTCCCAGACAACCAGCAACAGAAGAAGGGGACACAGTCTCAAACTGTGCCAGGGGAGGTCTAAGCTGGATGTTAGGAGGAAGTTGTTGGCAGAGAGAGTGATTGGCATTGGAATGGGCTGCCCAGGGAGGTGGTGGAGTCCCTGGAGGTGTTGAAGCAAAGCCTGGATGAGGCACTTAGTGCCATGGTCTGGTTGACTGGATAGGACTGGGTGCTAGGTTGGACTGGATGATGTTGGAGGTCTCTTCCAACCTGGTCGATTCTGTGATTCTATTATTTGGATCCCTGTTTCACTGAAAATGCAAAGTGAGAATTCAGACAATGTTCAGCCCTCTCACTTTGCAGTTGGGACATTGATTAACAAAGTAATCTGTGAGGTTGAGAAGATACATTTCCACAGGGCACCGCAGTGATCCATACCTCTCTCCACTCAGACTGGCAGGGCACCTCTGTAGACAATAACGTGCTGGATGCACTGCTACTGAATACCAGCCGGATTGGCCACGGGCTTGCCCTCATTAAACATCCAGCAGCCAAAAGTTTGTCTCTGAAGATGGATATCCCTGTAGAAGTCTGTCCCATCTCCAACCAGGTACGTTGGGAAAAGCTTAGGTCTTGGGGCTGGGACACTGGAATGGGATTTACTGTGATGGGTTGGAGCAGCAGGGAGCTGGGGGGCAGCTAGGTGTTTTGTGGCACCCAGGCTGGCTGAGCTTCCTTGGCAGCACATTACACTGCAGTGTGCTACACAGACACACTGTGTGAAAAGAAATGCTTGTAAGGCCAGTCAGCTCAAAATCATTTACATTCTTATCCAGAGGAACCTGGGAAGGTAGTTTTCTCTAAATGAAGTGAGGCCTGGAGTCAGGGAGGTGCCTAAAGTGACATAATGGAAAACACTTCAAAGCCAGGAGGGTCAGAGGGTGAGAAGCTGGGATTGTAACTGCAAGTCTCTTGGTTTGTAGCATTTATAACCAGGGGGCACTCCTTTGCAACACAGTAGAGTGGTGTCTATTGTCTCCTGGGTGCAGCAGAAAGGATGCTCTGGGGTAGAGATGTACCAGTGTGAGCCTTGAGAGAAGAGCCTCAGAAGTGTGGCCAGCAGGTCAAGGGAGGTGATTCTCCCCCTCTACTCAGCTCTGGTCAGAGCCCACCTGCAGTACTGCATCCAGTTCTGGAGCACTTATTACAGGAGGGATGTGGAGATGCTGGAGTGTGTCCAGAAAAGGGTCATGAGGATGCTCAGAGGGCTGCAGCAGCTCTGCTATGAGGACAGACTGAAAGAGTTGGGGCTGTTCAGTCTGCAGAAGAGGAGGCTCCCAGGTGGCCTTCTTGTGGCCTTCCAGGATCTGAAGGGGGACCACAAAAAAGCTGGGGAGGGACTTTTTAGGTTCTCAGGGAGTGACAGGGCTGGGGGGAATGGAGCAAAGCTGGAGTTGGGGAGATTCAGGATGGATGTGAGGAGGAAGTTGTTCAGCATGAGAGTGTCACCTTTCTCTGGGTGTTGCCTCTCACTCTTCCCTGTCAAGGTCCTGCTGTTGGTAGCTGACCTGCGGCGTCACCCCGCAGCCGACCTCCTGGCTGAAGGGCACCCCATTGTGATCAGCCCTGATGATCCCCCCATCTTTGGTGCAAAGGGAGTGTCCTACGACTTCTATGAGGTGTTCATGGCCATTGGAGGGATGAATGCTGACCTGAGGACCTTGAAACAACTTGCACTAAACTCTATAAAGTAAGTTCCTCACTTTTCTCATCAAGCCTTAGTAACGCTGAGGTAACTCTCAGCTTGCTTCCTGGAAGCCAGATGTCTTTGGGTTTTGGCCTCAGAGTCTCCTTTGCCAGATGAACTGTGCTTCCATTAATCCAAAGTCTCCTCTGTGTGTCTCCTCCAAGGGCAGGAAACAGGGACTCCAGAGGCTTCTGTGCCTGTGCCCTTGACTGCCTTACTCTCACTCAGTGTCCCAATTTATTCACACACAGGATGTTAGGGGCTGGAAGGGACCCAAGGGGATCATCCACTCCAACCCCCCTGCCAGAGCAGGACAATACTAACACAGATCACAGAGGAACACATCCAGACAGGCCTTGAAAAGCTCCAGAGAAGGAGACTCCACAGCCTCTCTGGGGAGCCTGTTCCAGTGCTCTGTGAGCCTTACAGTAAAGAAGTTCCCCCTTGTGTTGAGACAGAACCTCTTTTGCTGCAACTTACACCCATTGCTCCTTGTCCTATCCCAGGGAGCAGTGAGCAGAGCCTGTCCCCCACTCCTGGCAGCCCTCAGGTGTTTATAAACATGTATCAAATCCCCTCTAAGTCTTCTCTTCTCCAGACTAAACAGCCCCAGGTCCCTCAGCCTCTCCTCATCGGCCATGCCCTCCAGTCCCCTAATCATCCTCGTAGCCTCTGCTGGATCCTCTCCAGCAGATCCCTGTCCCTCTTCAAGTGGGGAGCCCAAAACTGAACACAGTATTCAAGATGAGGTCTCACCAGGGCAGGCCTTTTTTTTTTTTTGTTTCAGATTTCTCCCTAGCTCCTGGTTCTGGAAATGGGGGGAAAAAACCCCAAGTCTTTGTATGACTTGTTTATTTCTGCCAAAGTTTGACTCACTCTGGAGTTTGCCATGGCCCACTGGGGAAACACTGGGTGGGGGAGTAAAAAAACTCTCCCAGCATGTAGTTGGGAGTGTGTTTAACCACTTCTTATCTGGACAGTTCTGAATGTCCCCACATCATTTGGGTGTGGTGCCCAGGGTTTTTCTGCACCATCTCAGACTCTTGTCCATTTGCCAAATCCTGTGCCAATCCTCATGTCAATCCCAAGTCCCTGCATGGACAGGGAAACAACAGACACTCCTACTTCCTACCAACGTGAATCAAGCCCAAGGCACATCTGAAAGCAACAGAAGTGTTTTCTCTTCTGTACCAGTCACTGGGTGCCACTCAGAGAGTCTTCACTCTGCCACTCACTCTTGTTTAGACTGAGCTGTTTGTCTCCATGGTGCAGAACCCAGTAGCTGTTGATAACAGCATGGTACTTCTTGACCCAGGGTGAGCCCAGCCCTAAGGACCTCAAGGCTCTTCATGCTGTTACTCTCTGTGATGTAGGCACATCCCACGAGGGTTAATCTGTTGCTGCTTCTTGTCTTTTCATTTTAGTCACTCATCTTGAAAGAGCTGCCCCCTTGTCTCCTGTCTGATAGTGAGTTTTCTCCTCCTCACAGATACAGTGCCATGTTACCAGATGAGAAAGCCAAAGCCAAAGATGTCTGGCAGAAAAAATGGGACCAATTTGTTGCTGACCTCTGTGATAGCTTTTTGGGAGAGCTTTAGAGCGGAGGAAACTCAGAATGCAGCTGGCAAGGCAGAACAAGCCAGGCTTTTTATTAAGAGAGAGACTGCTTCTTCCATAGTACCTGAGCAGGTGAATGAAGCTCAAAGCCTCACCCAGCAATGGGTAATTCTAGGAAGCAAGCCTGAATGGGCTTACTGCTAAGAATAAGCTGCACCATCCTGTGAAAGTCATGGACTGGAGGTAAAAGGGAGCTGTGAGCTTTGAGCCTTCCTAGCAACAACAAAAGAACACCCAGCTTGGAATAGTCAAAACAACTAAAAATTGCCAATGGCCAAATCCTGACATCCTTACTGGGGAGAAGCAGGCCTGCTAATTGGGGTTAGTGGGAGACTGCAGGCACCAGGACCTCTGAATTTCGCCTTATCGTTACACAACCCAGACCTTGTCCAGAGACAGCTAAGACAAACACCCAACCAGTTGGGCCACTGACCTTCAGGAGAGCAAGGACTCAGAGTGACTCTTGTTATGTTTAACCCTGGGCCTGCTGCCAAAATAGCACTGCTAGGCTGAAGAACCACTCATAGGTCTGATGTTTGCTATTTCAGGACCTATGATGGCTGGAAACAAGCTGATGGGACTTGCTCCCAGAACATTTAAGCCCTGGTTGCACAGAGACAGTAAAACCAAAAAGAGCTGCCCCACTTGACAATATCTTTTTTCACTGCAAAACATTTCCCTGTCCTCTGGTCACAAAGAAGCCAAAACACCTTCCAGATGGGGGAAAAAAAAACCACTCTGGCCTTCCAGGTCCAGCTGAATTAAAACTGTCCCTCTGCACTGGGCCATGCTAACATAGGAAGCACTTTTTGATTTCAGGAGGTTCACAGGATCACAGGCTCACAGGATGTTAGGGGTTGGAAGGCACCCAAGGAGATCATCGAGTCCAACCCCCCTGCCAGAGCAGGACAATCCTATCTAACACAGATCACAGAGGAACACATCCAGACAGGCCTTGAAAGGCTCCAGAGAAGGAGACTCTACAACCTCTCTGGGGAGCCTGTGCCAGTGCTCTGTGACCCTTAAAGTAAAGAAGTTCCCTCTTGTGCTGAGGTGGAACCTCCTGTGCTGCAGCTTACACCCATTGCTCCTTGTCCTTTCCCAGGGAGCAGTGAGCAGAGCCTGTCCCCCCACTCCTGGCAGCCCTCAGATATTTATAAACATGTATCAAATTCCCTCTAAGTCTCCTCTTTTCCAGACTAAAAAGTCCCAAGTCTCTCAGCCTCTCCTCATAAACCATGCCCTCCAGTCCCCTAATCATCCTTGAAGCTCAGAGTTTAAATGTGGCCTGCTTCAACCTGTCAGAGCTTTTCACCTTGGTGGAGAACTGTTCTCACACTGTGGATATCCACAGTGCTGGTGTAGACCTTCATACATCTGTTTGGCAAAAAAGGTATGGAGGCACCTACACAACAGTGTCTGGACAAGCAGATTCCTTTCCTTAGTATCATCAAAAGCATCAGGAAGAAGAAATAGTTGCAGCAAAGTTAACAAAAAATGGGAACTCTTAATGAGGATCTAAACAAATGCAACAAAATCCTTTGGCACACAAAGCCCAAGCATGCATCCAGAACCAACCAGCACCTCGACCTGACTTCAGTACAATGCTGCTGGTTTGCATCAGCCAAGGGAGAATTTACAAAAGCTCCTGCTGAAAGGCCTCTCCCTCCTCTGAGCTGCAGATTTGTGAGGACTGCTGTTTCCTGATCTGACCAGCTTGGGCAAATTGGCTCTCTTGATGTTTTCTGCTAATTGCCTCAAGCTGCCTGGCCATAGTGTTTATTTCCACTGACCTTGGTTAAAACACTTTAGCAGGAGGCAGAAGTGGATCAAGCTGTGCAGTCCATGTGTCCCACATCTCACAGGCTGCAAGTTCATCTCTAGTTATTCCAGGGTGAAAAAAAACCCCCAACCCACACTACTCAAAACCACAGCAAACCAAAGGTGCCTACACTGCAGAACCCAGCTACAAACACCACAGAAAGCAAAAAGTAAGAACCCAGTCACACATCTCACTAACCAAGGGGGTTGAGTGCCTCATGCTGGTTCTACTCCACTCCAGCTCTCTTTGCTCTCCTACCCACACCATTCCCTGAAGCACCAGCAGCTGCTTTCTGCTCTTGGGCTTTGATCAAGCTTTGGTCCTAGGACCAGCTGTATACTGGATGGGGAGCCAGAGTAGAGCCACCTTCCTTTCTCCCCCATGGGTGCTGCATATGAGACTCAGCCTAAAGTCCCCAGGATAGGCTTTAGTCGTGGTCATTACTGTAACAGCTGACTTGGGAAATGCCTTATTTGTAATGCTGTTGAGGAGAACTGCTGCAAAGAGGTGAACTGGCTGCTGACCCAAAGGCATGTCCCTCTGAGCTTCTTGACCTTTCAGCTTTGCTATATAGGGACAGATGAAGATTCACTTATTTGCAGTGAGCTGCCTCTCCTTTAAGTGAGCCATTCCTCTGCCAAGGTGAAGCTAATCATTACAGAGCCAGCGTAGGAGGAGCTGAGGTCCTGCACACAGACTGACCCACATCCCTTCCTTTTCTGCCATGCAGCTCTTCCTGCACAGGCTCTCTTGAGGGCTTCACAAATTATGACCTTTCAGTTATCTGTAGTCCTCCTTCCCTCTTACCCTCATTACAGGATGTTAGGGGTGAGAAGGCACCTCTGGAGATCTTCCAGTCCAACCCCCCTGCCAGAGCAGGACCAGAGAAACTAGCACAGGTTGCACAGGAACACATCCAGACAGGAGGCTGGAAAGGCTCCACAGAAGGAGACTCCACAACCTCTCTGGGCAGCCTGTGCCAGGGCTTTGGGACCCTTAACAGTCAAGAAGTTCTTCCTCATGTTGAGCTTCCTGTGCTGTAGTTTCCAACCATTGCTCCTTGTCCTATCCCAGGGCACAAGTGAGCAGAGGCTGTCCCTGTCCTGTCCTTCCTGACCCCCAGCCCTCAGCTATTTCTAGACATTGCTCAGATGCCCTCTCAGCCTTCTCCTCTCCAGACTGCACAGCCCCAGGGCTCTCAGCCTCTCCTCATCAGGCAGAGCTGCAGTCCCTTCAGCATCCTTGTAGCCCTCCCTTGGTCTCTCTTCAGTAGATCTCTGTCCCTTTTGAACTGAGGAGCCCAGAACTCGATGCAATATTCCAGGTAGGGCCTCAGTAGGGCAGAGTAGAGGGGGAGGAGAACCTCCATCAATCTCTTTTTAATGCACCCCAGGATCCCTCTGGCTCTTGGCCACAAGAGCACATTGCTGTCCCAGCTCATTTGCAGCAAGGTGAGATCTTGTGTTTGCCAGACACTTGCTGGGACCACTTTACCTGTTGTGTCCATCTTGTTCTTGACTTCCTAGCCAAAGCCTGTTGTGCACTTGGCTATTTACCTTCTTTGCATCAGGAACTCTGCCATGATGTGGCCCAGGGTCTGGAGCCACCAGTGAGTGATGCTGTTTGGGATGACAGCACTGAAATCATTGCTGGGGGGAGGGTAAACTAGTCTGAGGTGATCATCAGATGAAGGCCTCAGAAAGGTGACACCTACAGGGCTGTTTGCATTTGTGACTAGCCCAGTGACTGCAGTTCTGCTGAAGGGTCACCATATGGCAGAAACATTTCCATTATGATCACTTATGTTTAAATGATGCCAGAGGTGCCCAGGACCACGATGAGGGTGCCTGTGACCATGATAAGAATGCTTGGGGGGGGTCTCCCAAGGGTGCCTAAGACCATACTGGAGAGGTCTGTGGGGCACCCAGGACCATGCAGCTCTTGAGGGTGTCCGTGACCATGTTGAGGAGTCCCACATGATCCTATGGATGTGTAGGATCACAGCGAAGGTGACCCTTTAAGTATGAACCTGAACCACATGAAGAACCCTGCCAGCAGTGGTATAGCCATCCTTGGATGTCTCCTTGAGTTGGGCAGTGCCACCTGTGGTGGTTACTTTTGGCTTCCCAAGACTCCCATGGCAGCAGGTAGGTTTTAAGGCTCTTTTAGTGAGTCTGACAGAAGCAGGGCCAGCTTTACTGCTGGGGATCAACTCTTCCTTAGAGTGGGCCTTAGTTCAGAGAAAGGTGCAGATGGAGAAACCCAACTTTCACCCTCACCTAACTCTGGATATGCAAAACCAGGAGGGATTTCAGCCAGCCAGCAGCAGTTAAGAAGGATCAAGCACTCAGATATGCCCAAAGCAAGCTTCAGGTAAATTTGTCTGCAGGGCTCTATTGAGACTCAGCTGTTAGCCTGCACAGTAACATTTCAAGAGGTTTGCTGCCAGTCCACTCCTTTACCCTAAGCACCTTGGCTTCCTGTTCACATTTGCTGGCAAATAAATTGCATGTGATGCTTTATGGCCTGTTTCTTTCAGACCATAGTCCGTTTGTAAATCATTAAACCTCTTTTAGTTGTGGAGCTTCTTTCACCTTTTTTATTACTTTATTTCACTCAAATTGTTTTCCCTGTTCAAAAGCACTGAAGATACCTGTGTTTGGTGTGAGGTTGAAATCTGGAACGTGCAGTGGGAGGGAATGTTTTGTGTCACTCAGCCTGGAGTGTGGTTATCAGGGATGCTGAAGTGTCTTCACGCATGCTGCAGAGGGCAGTTTGCTCTATGGGGCTAACATGAGGTGGAGTCAAGCCTGAGCCACCTGGCAGACATAGGTCACAGAATCATAGAGTGGTCCAGGCCAGAAGGGATCTCTAGAAGTCATCTAGTCCTGCCCCCCTGCAGCAGGCAGGGACATCCCCACCAGACCAGGTCACCCAGGGCCCTGTCCAGCCTCACCTTGAATGTCTTCAGGGAAGAAGCCCTGGAGACATTCAACCACCTCCCTGGGCAACCTGTTCCAGTGCTCCACCACCCTCATAATAAAGCACTTGTTCCTAACATCCAATCTAAATCTGCTCTTCTCAAGCTTGAAACCATTTCTCCTTGTCCTGTCACTGAAGGCCTTTGTAAACAGCTGCTCTCTATCCTGAGCCCCCCCTTCAGGTACTGGCAGACTGCTATTAGGTCCCCCAGGGGCCTCTTCCTCTCCAGGCCGAACACCCCCAGTTCCCTCAACCTGTCCTCATAGCAGAGCTGTTCCAACCCTCTGATCATTTTGTGGTCCTCCTCTGTACCTGCTCCATCAGGTACATGTCCCTCCTATAACGAAGGCTCCAGAACTGGATGCAGTACTGCAGGTGAGGTCTCACCAGAGCAAAGTGGCAGAATCCTCTCTCTGGCTCTGCTGGCCACACTTCTTTTGATGCAGCCCAGGACATGATTTGCCTTCTGTAGCCAGGTGGGGTTGGGCTCTTCTCCCAAGCACCCAGCAACAGAAGAAGGGGACACAGTCTCAAGTTGTGCCAGGGGAGGTCTAGGCTGGGTGTTAGGAGGAAGTTGTTGCCAGAGAGAGTGATTGGCATTGGAATGGGCTGCCCAGGGAGGTGGTGGAGTCACCATCCCTGGAGGTATTCAGGAAAAGCCTGGATGAGGCACTTAGTGCCATGGTCTGGTTGACTGGATAGGGCTGGGTGCTAGGTTGGACTGGATGATCTTGGAGGTCTCTTCCAATCTGGCTGATTCTGTGATTCTTCAGTCTCCATCCAGTCTCAGGAGCAAGGCTGAGGGGTAGAAAAATCCATGGAAGTTTCTGTAATAGCTCCTCCAAGCAGCTCCAGGAATACATCAAGCCTTATGGCCATTATCTTCCCCATCTGCCTCTCCCTGTGGACTCTTCAGGTTCGGTTTGTTTACACGGGAGGTGGATGGAGCTTTGTTCACTGCACACTGTCACAGGACTTGCTAGTTTCTTGTTTGCTAGCATTTAGCAAAGCATTTCGTTAGCTTAGGCTGCCTTTGGGGCACTTTTAGCAAATGAAATGTTTGCCTCTTGGTCACTTGCTGGCAGGAAATGGCTGAGCCAGCATTAGTGGGTCTGTCAAAAATCACACCAATAAAAACAGAGGAGTAAAGTAGCAGGCTGAAAATAGAGATAGGACCAATCAAGCAGCTGGGTCTATACATCATGTGAGCCTCCATCACCACACTGGGACTTCACAGATGCCAGATGCTAAGCAAGGCCCTCTGGCTATAAAACACAGGGCTACAGATGTGTTTTCCACCAGCTCCTGATGTTCAGAAAAACCTTCAAGTTTTTCTCCCATACATATCTGAATTAGTCTCTTCACAGGTAGCAGAAAGACATTTCTTTAGCCACAAAACTTGTAGCTCTAATTGGCTTAGCACTTAATTTCTTTCTTTCCAGGTTTGCAGCAGTTGCAATCCTGGCAGGTCTATCAAGTGTTTTCTGTCTGCTGAGGGACAGGCAGGTCTGGCTCTCAATCCTGCTGGCTTGTCATTTTTATCAGGCTGTGTCCTCCCCCTTGGTCATTACAGGATAAGAAAGGCATCTTACTGTATTTTCTCAACCTTTAGCTTGTCCATCATTCCATGGGCAGGCTGCAGCAGAGAAAGACAAGAGATAAAGCAAGGTGGGGGGAGGGATGATTCACGCCATTAGAAGTGCTGCAGTAAGAAGAGAGATGGAAGGCATGGCTGCTTTCCAGGGGGGATGTTAGAAGGTCAGGAAGGGCATGGGTGATGACAGGGCTATAAGCCCAGGGAAAATGGAGCTGAGAAGTTTACATAGGAAGCCATGGGAGAAGGCTGTGGGCAACTGCCTGTTTTGCTTGTCTTTAAAGGTAGCTATGGAAAGGAGTGGGTGATACATCTAAGCACAGTGTATAGACAGGGGAAGAAGAGGGAGTCTCCTGTGGGTTGGTGTAAGAAGGGCAGATGGACCATCCCTGGGGATATTATGGGATATGGCTGTTGCCAGATGTGCCTGCAGACGTATAACATGCAAAATGGGAAGTTCCTAGCAGAGTCACAGTCTCAGCTCTTGAAGGGAAAACGACAAGACTGGGTAGTTAGCACAGGGCCGACTGGCTAAGTCTGCCTGCTGGTGCTGGGAGGATGGGGGCTCAGCAGAGTGCGGTGCTTGGCAGCCATGCCGCTGTCAGTCCCTGCTGCGTGTGCCAGCTTCAGCCTGTGCCTGATCTCTGGCAAACTCCCTCTGTGTTAATATAAAAATAAGCACTTGGCCCTGAGGGATGGTCTTCCTTGTAAAAATAAACACAGCAGCTCTGCCAGCCTGCTGGGCACACTTGCTGGGGCACACACACGCTTTGGGGCCACCTCTTCAACAGTGGGCACCCTGGCTCATAACATCGCTGCACCCTCCACCAGCTGTTGTGTGTCAGAGGCACGCTGGGCACCAAATCACCTGCTGACCCCAGGACCTACCTCCCACATTCCTCACTTTGCTCTGGCAGCCCAGCCCACACCCATGCCTCTGCTGATCCACAGAAGGAAAGCTGCTGCAAAGCACACAGACAGTATTAGCAGGGCCAGCACCGCACTGGAAGGGGAAGGCTGGCAGGACCTGAGTGGGGGTAATACAGGCTAGGAGATGGTGAGATTGAGAGCTGATGTGTGGAGAAGGACTTGGGGGGCACTTGGTGAATGAAAAGCTGGATGTGAGGTGGCAATGTGTGCTCACAGCCTAGAAAGCCAACCATGAGTCAAAAACAAAAGTGTGGCCAGCAGGTCAAAGTGATTCCGCTCCTCATCTCTCCTCTGCTGAGCCCTCACCTGTGTCCAACTCTGGAGTCCTCAGCTAAGACACGGACCTGTTGGAGCAGATTCAGAAAAGGGCCACAAAAACGACCAGAGGCCTGGAACATCTGCCCTGAGATGAAAGGCTGACAGCAGTGGGGTTGTTCAGCTTGGAGAAGGCCCCACAGAGACCTCACTGGGGCATTTCAACACTTAGAGAAGGTCTGTCAGAAAGAGAGAGACAGCCTGTTTTAGCAGGGCTTGCGGCAACAGGGCCAGGGACAATGATTTCAAGTTAAAAGAGCTTAGATTTATACTAGATATAAGAAGGAAAGTTTTTGCAATGAGGGTGGTAATAGATGCCCCATCCCTGGAGACATACAAGGTCAGACTGGACTGCTCTACCTGAGGGGTGGTTGTAGCCAGGGGGAGGTTGCTCTCTTCTCTCAGGCGTCCAGCACCAGAACAAGAGGACACAGCCTCAAGCTACACCAGGGGAAATTTAGGCTTGAGGTGAGGAGAAAGTTCTTCACTGAGAGAGTCATTGGCTACTGGAATGGGCTGCCCAGGAAGGTGGTGGAGTCGCCGTCCCTGGAGCTGTTCAAGGCAGGATTGGACGTGGCACTTGGTGCCATGGTCTAGCCTTGAGCTCTGTGGTAAAGGGTTGGACTTGATGATCTATGAGGTCTCTTCCAACCTTGGTGATACTGTGAGACTGTGATGCTCTAAGAAACCTGATCCAGTTAAAGATGTCCCTGCTCACTACAGGGCGCCGGGACGAGATTACCTTTAAATGTCTTTGCCAACATAAAATATTCTATGCCTCTAAGGTTAGAATCCGCCATTCTAAAGTCCGCTTTTGAACAGAACCGCATTCCCCCCCACTCTTTCCCTCTCTCCCGCGGCCAGCAGCAGCAACAGAGGCGGCAGCGGCGCCGCCGTCGCCACGCCTGGGGGGCGGGGCCTGACGGAGGGGGCGGGGCCCCGCAGGTGAGCCGAGCCGCGCGCCCCGCCCCGCCCGCGCGCCCGCGCCGTGGAGCAGAGGAGCCCCCTGCCGGACTGGGCGGGAAGTGCCGCTCCCGAGCCACCCGCGCCCGCCCGAGCGGCGCGAACGTGAGGCGAAAAGAGAACCACAGAAAACATCCGGTCGGAAGAGCCCTCAAAGCGCAGCCAGTCCAACCCTTGACCCAGCACTGAAGGGTCAACGCTAAACCGTGTCCCTAAGCACTGACTCCACACACTGTTTAAATACCTCCAGGGATGGGGACGCCAACACTGGTCTGGGCAGACCATTCCAAGGTCTGAGAACCCTCTCTGGGAAGAAATATTTCCTAGCATCCAGCCTGAACCTGCCCTGCTGCAGCTTGGGACCATTTCCTCTGCCACTGTCCCTTGCCACCAAGCAGCAGAGGCTGCCCCCTCCTCACTCCAACCTCCCTTCAGGGAGCTGCAGAGAGCAATGAGCTCTGCCCTCAGCCTCCTCTTCTCCAGCCTGCACACCCCCAGCTCCCTCAGCCCCTCCTCATAGCCCAGGTGCTCCAGGCCCTTCTCCAGCCTGCTTGCCCTTCTCTGGACATGCTCCAGCCCCTCAATGTACTTGCTGGAGTGAGGAGCCCAGAACTGAACACAACACTCGAGGTGTGGCCTCCCCAGTGCTGAGCACAGGGGGATGATCCCCTCCTGTCCCTGCTGCCCACAGTGTTTCTGCTCCCAGCCAGGATGCCTTTGGCTTTCTTGGCCACCTGGGCACTGCTGGCTCATATTTAATCAACTGTCAACCAGAACCCCCAGGTCCCTCTCAGAGTTGCAGCTTTCCAACTACAAATCCTCAGGTCTGTAGCTTACCACGGGGCTGTTGTGACCCAGGTAGAAGACCTGGCACTTGGCTTGTTAAACTTCACCCAATTAACGAGAAAGGGCCCAGGCCTCCACCCTGCACCTCCTCAGCGCCAGCCATAAAGGTGTAATAGCTTTGGCTAGAATGGGAGGAAACTCACAGACATCCCCCAAGCCCCCAGACTCGAGGATATGCTAAACATTTTCAGAATTAAGTCCTTTCTATCGTAGAACACCGTCAAGATACCTTTCACAGCCACTTTGGTGTCTGAGAAAGCAGAAAAGTGCAAAGGTGTCCTTACAGTTCAAAAGAAGGGACTGAGACCCCAGCGATGCAATTTGGCCAGCCTGACTTCAGCAGCTGGAGGTGCTGGGCATAGCCACCAAAGCTCTATACTGGCAAGTGGTTGTATCTTTAAAAGCTCATAAATCTGCATTATCAAATACTCTAGGCAGAAACCACAGCAAATCGATTTATTTTTCCTCTGCCAGGAGCCAAACGGCCTTTGTGGGTAGCTGAGAAATGCTTCAGACAAAGTTCTTGTGTTCGTCATTTGAAAGACTTTAGCCTCTCCCAGTGCCTACTGCATTTTGCAGCACCAGCCCAGAGATATGAGAATCACAGAATCAAGCAGGTTGGAAGAGACTTCCAAAATCATTCAGTCCAACCCATCACCCAGCCCTATCCAATCAACTAGAGCACGGCTCTAAGTGAGGGTTGGGAGTCTCTGCTCTGTAAATAGGTGTGGAAGTAGTCAAGAAGGAATACTTCAGTGTAGCTGTAACTGGTTCCCATGTGCTCCTGGACGGTCTGAAGCCCACTTCTGCAGGGAACTAAATACTTTCAGTGATGTCTCCAACGGCAGAACAAATTTTGCCAGTGCAGGAGAAGCTGCAAGCACTTTGGAAAAACTGAAGTGATCCTGCCAAGTTTGGGAAATGATGTGAAATAAACAGTAGGTAATTCAGTTAAGGCAGAGGCACCTAGGGAGGAATAACCATCTGCACAAAAGCAGAACCCTGAGCTGCCAGTGCTTTACTAACCTAGCGAGGAAGACTCTGGGTGTTAAAGTTGGTCCAATCCCAATGCTGGAGTGCACGGCAATGGAAGCATAAAACCAAACAATCACACTGTTTGTGTAATTGCCTCAAGTCATAGGTGTTAAACCTGCTGTATCACAGGAATCTTAAGCCTAGCCAGAAACCAAACAAAAGTTTTGTCTCCGTGAACATAAAGTGAACCTTTTGCTTTCCCCAGTCTAGCAGGGCCTCAGCTGAATATAGCGTCAGGATTTCTGTCCCCTACAGCAGGAAGGGAGGAGTTCCAGGGGCACTGCCTGTTGAAGAGCAAGAGAAATCACCACAGTTTTACAAAACTTTATGACTTATAGGAAAAAGACCACAGGACTTAGAATCATAGAATCAGTCAGGGTTGGAAGGGACCACAAGGATCATCCAGTTCCATACCCCTGCCATGGGCAGGGACACCCTACCCTAGAGCAGGCTGGCCAGAGCCTCATCCAGCCTGGCCTTAAACACCTTCAGGGATGGGGCAACCCATTCTAGGCTCTCACCACTCTCATGCTGAAGAACTTCCTCCTCATGTCCTCTATGATCTGTGCTAGATTGTGTGGTCCTGCTCTAGTGGGGGTTTGGACTCGATGATCTCCTTGGGTCCTTTCCAACCGCTAACATCCTGTGAGCCTGTGAGCCTGTGAAACAAGAGCCTCCAGGCACTGGAGCGGCAAGGAGTTTGCGTGCCCTGTTCTGTGATTTTAAGAACGGGTTAAATCCCTGCTAGGCTTGGAGTAATCGCCTGCAGGGGTCTACACTTCTTGCTTTCCTCCTGCCTGGTTTCACACACTTCTCCATTGCGTGGATTTTCCTACCCCTCTTTCCCATCACACTCTTCTTCTGTCATGTGGCACCCTGCCAGCCTTGCTGCTGCTTCGGACACCTGCTCTTGCAACCACTCACCTTGTCTAAATGTCTCTCCCAGCTCTCCCCGAGCCTGTAACCCTTTGCTTCGAAGCAGGCACTACATCACACTTCTGCAGCCAACAGCATCCCTCCCCAATCACAGCGACTCGACCAGATCGGACCGCTCCCGCTCNAGGAAGGGCACCGCGGGCCGGGGCCGGGCGCGGGCGGGAGAGGGCCGGGCTCGGGGCGGTGGGTGACCGTCCCCTCCGCTCGCCTTGCAGCCGCCAGCCTTCGGGTTCCTCTTCGACGTGGACGGGGTGCTCGTGCGGGGCAGCCAGCCGGTGCCCGCCGCCCGCCAGGCCTTCCGGAGGCTGGCGGACAGCAGCGGGCGGCTCCGGGTGCCGGTCGTCTTCTTGACCAACGCCGGCAATTGCCTGAGGTCGGCCAAGGCTCGAGAGCTCTCCCAGGCGCTGGAGCTGCAGGTAAGGGCGGCGGCAGCACCGCGCCCCGCTGGGGGACAGCCGGGCGAGGGGAGGGCAGCTCGGTCAGAGCCCGTGCCGCTGGCTGTCCCTTTTTGTAGGGACCAGGGAAGGAGGGAGGAGGAAGATGCCTCCGCAGCACCATTTTCGCGGGAGCGGTGAAGGGATCAGGGTGGCAGCAGGCGGGGTTAGGGGTGCAACCCGACCGCAGGAAGAAAGGGGGGAAATATTCCCTGCGGCTCTCTGTCAGCCTCTTCTCCTTCCCGCAGGTGTCTCCGGAGCAGGTGATCCTGTCTCACAGCCCCCTGCGACTCTTCAGCCAGTTCCACCAGAAGTGCATGCTGGTGGCCGGGCAGGGGCCCGTGGAGGAGAATGCCCAGGAGTATCCTTTGCTGTGTGTCTCTTGATGCTTTGCACATCCCTTTGCAGCCCAGCTAAAACTGCTGCTCCTGCTCACTCAGTCAGCTTGTAGAAGTGCAAGAAGACAAAAAGGTCACTGATCTCATCTTATGGGGAAGCTCAAATGCAGGCACTATCTGTTGAGAGCTGTCTTGGTCACCTCCTGGCTGGCCTTTGTCTGTGCTTGGCTTCTCACACTGATTATCTCTCCTGTGAGCTGCACTGCTGTTCCAGCTAGTCAGATGTCACAAGGAGGGGAGCCTTCAGCCTGGGCCTCTCTTATGAGATAACATTGAACTCTTTCCATTCTTTCATAGCAGAGTCCATTATGGATCACTCCCAGAGCTAAAGTTTCCACATGGAATCTGACAGCAATTGAAGGAATGCAACTATCATTTAAACCAAAGTGTCTTGGTACAGGGATGTGGTCTAAATGACAATTCCACACATATATTGCCTGCCTGAGACAACGACAGAGCAGGTCTGATATGTCCCATGTCTACAGGGAGATAAGACTTATCTGCAGGGCTTGCAACATCTCCTGTACCAGAATCACACCTTGTACTTAACATTGGACTTCATTTGGTACAAAACCTTGGCCTCTCTTAATGTTTCTCAAAGGTCAGTAGGGTAGCTAAGGGCAGGGTTCTCTGCAAGCCAGTGTAACACATCTTGCACAGTGCAGATGATTTTCTTTTCACCCACTGAGCTGCTGAGGGCTTCACTCATTCTAGCCAAGAGGTCTGTGCTGCACTGAACCAAAACAAACCACCTTAGAGGTCTCCCAAAGCACATCCATTCTGTCTTTGAGCGGCCTCTGCCCTTTGCATATTCCCAGGGGTTGCTGTTTATAAAGTAAATCATCCCAGTCTGGGGCTTTTACGTACTCTTCAGGGCCACTTTCAGGTTGAGGCAGAGCATGCAGTTTGACTGGCTGTGTGTTAGTAGGTTAAATACTGCCTTGCTACTAGCACCTATAGCAGTAGGTGCCTTTGTAAGTAATGTAAAGACACCCAAACCAAACGCAACAGTCTCCACATCTTTCCTTGATGGTCTGAAATAGCCTGGGGTTCAAGCATGTGGTCACCATAGAGGCACTGAGAAAGGCATATCCACTGTTAGATATGGTGGATCATAGCCGGAGGCCAAAGGAGCTGGTAACTTCTTGATGCATCAGCAGAATATGGGGAGGGGGAGGTCTGATGTGGTGTGGAGAAGCTACAAAGGCACAAAGCAGACAGCTGCTAGTACCCTTCTTCAGCAAGAGCCTGGGACTGGTACTGAGCAGCCAGCATTGCTCTACGCTCTCCACTGTTGGCTCTTGCAGGAAGAGCATTGACTTTTCCCTCTCCTTCCTCATGCCATTCCCATCTTTTGTTGCTATTCCTTGCAGTGAGTGGTGAGGTAGTTTGGTTGACATTTCTAGATCTGAGAGGGGAACACAAGATCCATGAGGGGAGGGGAAGGTCTGGTGTGTGGAGAAGCTAGAGAGGCACAAAGCAGACAGCTGCTAGTACCCTTCTTCAGCAAGAGCCTGGGACTAGTACTGAGTTTCCCCTCTCCTTCCTCATGTCACTCCTGGCTTTTGTTGCTATTCCTTGCAGTGAGTGGTGAGGTGGTTTGGTTGACATCTCCAGCTCTGAGAAGGGAACAGAAGATCCATAAAATCAAACTTGGGATGGAGGAGTGGGAGAAATCTTTTAGGATTCTAGGTGGCGTCCTGCCTCTTTCTAAAACTGCCTTGGCAGGTTCAAAGGAAGCTGTTCTAGTTTTGTTTTGGAGACAGCATTAAGTTTTGCATTACTAACCCAGCCTTCATTTTTTTCTGGCAGCCTCCTCCAACCATTGGCTTCCCCACTATAGAAGGTAAGCAAGAGCCTTTGTTTACTTATGAACAGGAATAACAGCAAGGCAAGCCAACTGGGATAGGAGCTGCTGATGTGCTGGCAGCTCGTTCTTATCCATAGGCAGACAGCATACAGTCAGGAGGCAGCCTTGCTTCCCTCATACAGCATGAAGCACAGGCTTGCTAAGAGCAAAGTCAACTTTTCTCTCCAGTATCTGGGATCTGTGGAGCATGGGGTGCAGTAATTTTGCAGACTGGAGCCCTGGCAGCAGCTGTGTGCCAGTGGTGGCTGCATTAGCCAGGCATCCTAGCAGAGTGGTGGGTTTGCTGGTGGGTGGCTTTTGCTGGTGGGTCTTGTGCTATGCTGTCTTACACTTTGGTCTTACGAGTTTCCAAGCATCTCTTGAACTTTTCCAGGGGTGATTCTCTTTGGTGAGCCAGTGAGGTGGGAAACAAGCCTGCAACTTATTATTGATGTACTCCTGAGCAATGGGAACCCTGGGGCAGAGCTGCAAGACATACCATACCCCCATCTGCCTGTCCTTGCCTGTAACATGGACCTCCTGTGGATGGCTGAAGCAAAGATGCCCAGGTGAAGAGCATGTGTGGTGTTTGTTTGAGGCTACTTCATACATCTCTCCTGCAGATGATGTCTTCTTGCTACATTTTTAGTATTAAGAGTTTGACTGTATGGCATAGTTAGCACAGATATGTACACTGCATGGCTAAACTTGGAAGAAGACTAAAGACTGCAAGACTAAAACTTGGAAGAAGCAAAACCCAGACCGCTGCCTGTGGGTGGGTAGATACTGTGGGTAGATCACCCTCACAGGAAAAAAGTTTCTCCTCATGTTGAAGTGGAACCTCCAGTGTTCTAGCTTATATCCATTACTCCATCTGTTACTGGGTGCCACTGATAAGAGCCTCTCCCCTTCCTCTTGATGCTCACCTCTTAGGTATTTGTAGACATTACGGACCCCTTTCAGCCTTCTCCAGACTGAACAGCCTCAGGGCTCTCAGTCTTTCTTCATAGCAGAGACGTTCAAGTCCCTTAATTATCCACATAGCTCTCATTGGACTCTCTCCAGTAGATCTCTGTAGATCCTAGGAAAAATTGGAGAGCTCAAAACTGGATGCAGTATTCCAATGTGCCACAGACAAAAGCTGGCTACCACACATACCAGCTCCACGACGTGTTTGAACTAGGTAGTACCCTGGTTACAGCGGATGGTCCTCCTCACTGAGGAGTGTTTGCTACTTAAGAGGTGTGTTTGAGGATACTAATGACCTCTTTCCTGGAGCAGGTTTGGCCATGGCACTTTCCTTCTGTGCTTGGAAAGCATCTACAAGAAAGTGACAGGCCGGGAGCTGAAGTACGAGGCTTTGGTCGGCAAACCCAGCACAGTCACCTACCGCTATGCTGAGTACTTGATAAAAGAGCAAGCCCAGAAACAGGGCTGGAATGTTCCCATCCGCCGCCTCTATGCTGTTGGGTGAGAAACTCTTTCCTGCTGATTTTCCTTAAGAGAAGTCAGTCTGCAACTCCTTAAGCGTTTGGGTGGAGTCTTTTTTAATGGAGGTTTCTAGAATGAGTACTGAAATCCCCATAGCATCTCTGGAGCTTCACATGTTGCAACAGAGGTTTACCACATTTTTACACTCTGCCCTTTTAGTACTCTGAAAGGCCCCATCAGCCTAGCAGAGCTGTTACTGTAGGATGCAGAGTGCATGTAGCATGACTGGGTTAAAGAAACGTTAGGAGATCCAGATACAGTGCCATCGACCCAGCTACACCAAACACTTGGGGATTGCAGGGGATGCATTCACAGTAATGTTTTAAACTGCATTAGCTGCTTTGAATCCTGTGCCCTTTAAAACCTGTGAGGCATGTCCTCTTCACCACAACTGAACAGGACACACCTGTTTTACTCTGGGTGTTAGCAAATATCTTTCACCCCTTCCTCCCTTAAATCTCAATCTGCCAGAGCCAGAAGCTGCTGCACAGGCTTGTTCCTCATTTCTGTCTCATGCTGTGCCCTTACGCAGGGATAACCCTATGTCTGATGTCTATGGGGCAAACCTCTACAACAGCTACCTCAAGTCAGCTCAGCAGAAGCAGCTGCAGGCCGGGGGGAAGAGGAGCCCGCAGGCAGCCGGTCCCCAGAGTGAGCTGAGGGAGAACTGCGAGAGTTCAGTGGAGAGCTGCGAGTCCATTCTGGTCTGCACTGGGGTCTACCGCCACGACGCAGCCGCTCCCAGCGCAAGGCAGGAGCGCGCAGCAGGGACGGTGTTCCACGGCCATCGGGACTGCGGCTGGGACCCCAGCCTCGGGGAGGCGTCTTACATAGTGCCGGACGTGAACGATGCTGTGCAGCTTGCTTTCAAGAAGGAGGGCTGGAGCTAGGGCTGAGACAGGTAAGCCTAAAGTTCTACCATCAGGGATTCTGTGGACTGGAAAGGGAAGAAGGGAAGAACAGAGAGAGACCTGGAGCGATCTTCTGCTCTCACCTGCGCAGTCTCAGCACTGGAAGCCCCTTGCTGTGGTACTCCTCTGCAATCTTGACAACTGCCAGCAGGCTTTCAACTGTGACCGTGCACTGCTGCCATCAATGACTGAGCCACAATGAAAACAGGGTATAAGGAGGAGGCCTGTCCCAGCAGTCCCAGTTTTGTTCAGACATCAGAGTTCTTTCTTTTCCACCTTTCATGCGTGAAGATTAGGGAAGTCCACCCTCTGGATCCTTACAATGTCCTAGAGGGTGAAGCTCTTCCCTGCACAAGGAGCCCCTATCAGCCAGTGCACCATTCATACACTGAACTATTTGTCCAGTCTGTGATGGGAGCGCACCAAAAGCTGTGTTCTCAAGTGGTGCTGTGCTAAAGGATGGCTTTAAGTCTTAACATGCTCCTTAAGAAGAGTAAGTGCCTATAGAATGTAACGAATTCTGTTTGTTTGGTGGTTTGCCACTGTGTCATCGTTACTCTGAAACAAAGTCCCATTTTGCAGTCCTCCAGCAGCTACGGAGAGGGAGTGCCCCTCAAAGGAAGCTGCAGTAGCCAGAGCCATTAGCTACAGGGCCAAGGGGAAAGTTACATTATTCCCTGCCCCCCTAGTTAGCATTCTGAGAGTGCCTCTGCCTTTTCACATCCCACTAGGGAGCCAGCAGCCTGATCTCAATAGCACAGGAAACCAAGACAGAGTCTGAATTTCTAGAGCTGGCTTTACCCAAACAAAAATGCTGCAGCAAGAGGCTCTTTCAGCACGCAGTCTGAACCCAAACTGTTGAAAGAAGTGTTCCTCCTGCTTCAGATGGTGCAGGTTTCAAAGAAGGACTCTGCTTTGGAACAAGGACCAACTGGGAGGAATCATGGCCCTTTGCTCCTCCCTTGCATGCAGGATTGGAAGAGATCATCAAGCCAGGATGGTACCTGAGCCCCAGATCCTCAGTTTCATCTTTAAGAATGCAAACTTAGCCATCCTTCACTTCCTTGTTTTTTTTTCTCTCTTCCCTTGTGTGATGTGCAGCTCAGGGATATCCTATATGTTCTCATCCCTGTTCTCTCCTCTTCCTTTACTGTGCTGGCAGAGTCTTGCCTGCCCAGGAACATTTCTGTATCCCCAGTGACATGCCTTCTGTTGCCTCTGTTCTCCTAGTTTGGATTATCCAGAGAAGGACTGAGACCTGTGTCTCCTCAGGCAGCCCAAAGCAGCTAAGCAAGCGCTGCTCGAGAAACACCATGTGAAAGACTGGCTCAAAGAGTGCCTTATTCTAGAGGAGCACTGTGATTTTAGAAGCATAAACCAGTCTGTGAGGAAAAGCCTTTGGAGCCAACACAACTGAGCTGGTGTTCCTAGTTAGCTCACACCTCAATGAGGGATCAGAAATAGGTCTGCTCTGCCTGCCTCTTCCTTCCTGCTTTACCAGGCAGCTTCATATACAGGATACAGACAAGATGTTCTGCACAGAAGTTTGAGTTGTTCTTAACTCAAATCTCAGCATCCATGTGCTTTGGCATTCTGCTTCAAGAGCTCTCCATCTTCTCCATACTGATGGTAGGTACTTACTGGCAGAAATACTAAGGTCTGCCCATCTGGGTGTGCAATAACCCCTGGCAGAGCTCTTTCTCATCATTGGCATTCTGCTTCAAGAGCTCTCCATCTTCTCCATACTGATGGTAGGTACTTACTGGCAGAAATACTAAGGTCTGTCCATCTGTGTGTGCAGTAACCTCTGGCAGAGCTCTTTCTCATGGAGGCCGTGATGCCAGTTACTGAAAGACAAGGTGCTGCTGAACCAGTGTTCCCTGAGGGGTGTAGTGCTGCTGAATCAGTGCTCCCAAATGGAGCCAGGTACACTGCCTGCTGCTCTGATGATGGCAGTAGCTTTGTGGAAGGAAGAGGCAGGAGAGTTTTGAGAAATCACAAGTGGTTTGTAATTTCCTATCAGCATGCATGGCCAGAAGTGAGGGAGGTAGCAAGACAAAGGAGGTGGCACCTCCTTCAAGAGAGGAAGAGGTTTGCATTTGCATGAAGGATGAGCCAAGCATCTCTGTCTTTGGAATAGCAGTGGAGGTGAGCTGACTGATGTGAATCTCCTCAGTCCAGTTCTGCCTTTAGCTCCAGATTTGGTTTTTTCCATGTTAGTGCTGAAACAGTGCTCTGGGAGTCTTAAAAATGTGTAGGAGGAACTTC
>WAAF01013255.1:0-40327 GCA_013400475.1 Tricholaema leucomelas
CTGTTGCAGCACTGCACCTCTCCAAAAAGCATCTCAGGAGTTCCTTTTCATGCTGAAAGATACAAATGATTTGGCCTCTGGGATGCAGCTGCCTCTGGAGTGGAGCGTGGCTGTGCCTAAGGCTTGGCATTGCCTCAGTGTTGGTGTATTTGTTAATGTGCAAGTTGCCAATCACTATATCTTCAAAAGGTTTTTGCAGAGTTGGGTGATGAATCAGCCATGTGCAGTGCTTGGTACCCTTGCAGTGACAGTGTTGGAAGCTCACAGCCCCAGTCCTGTGTGTGTGTACACAACTGGGTGTGTGTTTCACTCGCACACACCAGGTAAACCTGATCCTTTTGTGTGAAAGGAAGGCTGAGAGAGGAAACAGAAAATGGCCTCTGTATGGCTCTTCTTACATCTATTTCTGCCTTTCCCCCTCTCTGTTTTATACTCTGCCTGTGAAAGGGAAAGCTGAATTCGCCAGCTGGAGTAGGAAGACACAACAAGGCTGTCCACCAGGAGGTCTGTGCCCGCAAAGGCTGCAGCACATGGATTCATGCAGTTCCTTACACCGGAGCCCTTTGGCCAGGGCAGCTTTGCAGACATCAGAATTAATGTTGTGCAGCTTCCCCCGGGGACAGTGCAGCCAGCACCGTCGGTACCTTCAGCTCTATCCTCTTGAGCTGCTCTTGGCTGGAAAGCTGTCATGCAAGGCAAAGGGATTTGGGGATTAAGCTGCCTGTTCTCCTTTCCCATGGTTTATTTTTGCTGCACTTCAACTAAGTGGGCCTGTGGGTTTATGAGCTCTGGACCACACTCCTGCAGTGGAGGCATAGGATGGTGCTGAGAATCAGCAAGAGCATGCCTCCCTGCCTGCTAATCCTAGCCTTTCCCCAGGGAATTTCACCTACTTTTCCAGCACCCAGAGTGCCTTTAAAGTAGAGAGCAAGTGAAGGGGCAACGTGACAGTTCTTCAAGTGACCAAGTGATTCAAGACTCCCTGATTTCATCCCTGCCTTATCCCATCAGTTGCTCTGCCTGCTCTGCACTGCTGCTGGTCTCACATCTGATGTGCAGCCCCCTGACTCCCCAAGGCATGACCCTGAGCTGCCAGGCCCCGTGAGTTTTCCCCGGACCCCATTAGGTATTATCAGGAGTGGCAGCTTTGGCCTGTTGGGGCTCCCGAGTGGCTGCACGAGTGCATCCTGCAGGCAGCTGCTCCGCTCCACCCGCAGGCTCAGCAAATACGTGCTGAAGAAACGCTTGATATTTATGGCTGGTTCTTAGCTCTCTGCCAGTGAAGGCGGTGCAGCCTCGCTCGGTAACTGCATCGTTTCCAAAGGAGGTGCCTCTGCCTCAAGCACGCGGTTGTGCCAGCCAGCATTTTGACTTTCTGCCAAACGTTTAAGTGACCTTATGGAAGGATTGGAAAGCAAGGCTGTGGAGCTCTGCTACCCGCAGTCTCCAAGGGCCTTTGTTCTCCCCTCTCTTGCTTCCTTCCTATATTTTTGTTCAGCATCTCTGCTCACAGAGTTCCCTGTTAAAACAAAATGCCTTCCCCACCAAGGCAGCCTGTAGTAATAAGGAACCTGATCTCACATGAATTGGGATGTTCTGAGAACCATTTTAATTTCTGCTAATGGGCAGATGAAAAATGAATTACTTCAGATGTCGTGTACTAACGTGACAGAGTTACCCAGTAATTGAAGTGCTCTACATGAGTGAACTTTGTAATTGCATATTCTTCTGCTTGAGTCCGGGAGGCAGAAAGGAGGAGCGGATCAGGCCACGTCTTAATGAAACAGCTCAGTCCTGCAGTGCTGCCGAAGCTAAAAGTAAACAAATTGCGCTCATTATTTCATGTCGCAGCTCCCTGACTGCTGCAGCAGCCCTGTGTGTGATGTGCTCTTTCGCGCTTCACTATCCCTCGGCTGCTTCTGCTTTCAACCCCACACCAGCCTGCTCTTGGCCCCAGTGACAGCCTCCACCCCAGGTGCACCTGAGGCCAACATCTGCTCTGGTCCCAGCACAGCCCCACACAGCAGGAGACACAGGCATAGCTTTGCAGGTTTTCCATTCCCAAGCTGCCGCCAAGCTGGAGCAGGAGGAGCTCCTATATAACCATCCCCATCCAAACATGTTTGGACTACCTCTCTTGCCAGAGCCCTATCTTTACTCCCAGCTGGGAAATACTGCCTTTGAGTACTGGAGACATGCTCTGCACCACTCTCTGCAGCTTAGTATTGGCTTTCACTTACTCAATGTGCACACAGCTCCCCCAGGTCCACACCCTGCTGCCCTCAGTCCTGGCTGAAGGTCACTTGAGGTGAAAAATGGGAACCCCCACGTCCTGCAGTGCCATCATTTTTCACTCCTTTCCGTCAATGAACTGTGTGTGCCTGCACAAAGCAGCTCCTGAGCAGTTGCTGCACTTCTGGAAGGAACATCTCACTGCTGTAAGGCTGCCAACAACACCTGGCCATTTCCCCATTCATGAAAGAAAAGGCAATATGAGGCAAATACTACAAAACAAAGATTTTCTTGGTATTATGTCAAAGGATTTTTCAGCTTTCATTGGCGAGGGGAAGACAAAGGCAAAAGAAATGTCTGTTGCTTTGTTTGTTTGGGGATCTATCATCTGGACAGTGAAACCAGTATCCACTTGTGTGCAGTTTCCATGGCTGCTCCTCAGCAGCTGATGGCATAATGTTTTCTGAAATGGCCATTAGCAGAGGATCTTTATGAAGAGCTTCCCAGGGAAGTAGCTGCAAAGTTCAATTTGCTGAATTAGGAGCACATCCCTGATAAGAATTGCATTACATGGTACTTGCATGCTGAAAGCATTAACTTTAGACTTTGAACTTCTAAAATACCTATTGATGGATCTGATGAGGACTGAAGAAGTGGAAAGGTGAGGTCCCCAGAGGTTAGAGATAATAGCAACTAATTGCTGTGGGTTTTTTCTCCATGAAAAAGGAGTGGTGTATTTAGAATTCTGTGTGGCTGAGGCTTTTTCACTACACAGAGCTGTTTGTGCCAAACAAACAACAAAAAAAGGAAAGCTTCTCTAATTGGTTGAAAATTTATTACAAGAAGCCATAACTTAAGGGCACTTGATTTGTACTGAAGAGCTTTTTTGGCTTCATGGAGTCACATCAGATTTACCACAGCATCTTAGAGAGCAAAACTGAGCTCAGTTCTGTATCTCGCACAGACTGAATCTAAGTATTGTCAGAAATACTTCTAGTTTTTAATGAAGAAAAAGCAGAGTGAATTTCTCTTTCAGAGAGACTAGATTGTTCTAGCTCTCTAGGTGGTCCACACTCACTAAATCTCCAGAAGTTTAAAGCATCAGTACTTGGGGTGAAAGCGCAGGAGTTACAGGCTGGGACACTTCTTTTCTGGGACACTGGGCCAGCTCTGTGTTCAGGACAAGTCTGGAGCCAAACTGGTTCTAACACCCACGTGCTCAGGGTGTTTAGGGATCTTGATTTCTATGCACCGAAGGCTTTTCATTTAATTGGTGCTATTATCACACTTGATGAGACACAGCAGGTGACTTCTGAGATGCCTTTTGATTCCTTGCAACTGAGCAACCTTTAGTAAGAATTACTTAAATAGCTAATCAAAAACATGTTCAGTGACATTAGGATGAAGTGGACTCGAGAACGCATAAGTGAAGGTATTTTTCATGTGGAAATCCTCCTGTAGAGAGCAAAGCAAATAACTCCCAGTGCATTCTATGTAAGTTCTCTGCTGTTGATAAGTAATTCCTGAAAATTCTTTCTTATTCCATATTTCAGGCAAGCTTCAGTTGGTTCTGATGGAGCAGGTTTTCATTAACATTTTCTACACGTACTTTGGTGGTGTAGCTGACACTAGCCAAGAGCCTGTGGTAGTTGCTAGATGAAGAGCACACAGCAGTGCAGCTGAGCTGTAGCTGGGCTCTGTGAACACATCAGCACACAGCCAGGACAGCCTGGTGTCTGCAAGGGATATAGAATGCTGGGAGGGGCCATTTGCAGATGTGATTTTGATGGTGGTGCCTCTAGTTACTATTTCTATTGAATGGGTTTTCAACACCTAAGAAGGGTGCTCTCTGCTGTTAAGAAATTAATCTGCATGGAGTTTGGCTACCCGAAAAGGCTGATACTGAAAGGACATAAAGATGGAGCTGTAAAGGTGCAAAGTAAGAAGCTTGGTTCAGTGGAAAGAGCCAGGGGCAGTGCACCTCCAACTTCCCGTAACTTGGGAGCTGGGTGAGCTCCTCGCATCCATGTAGAGTGGACCACAGCACTTTGTGCTACAGTGGTGAGAGGGCTTGATCAGGTACAGCAGGGAGACACCACCTAACTGCCCATGCTCAGCTAATAGGGCTTCCATTTAGGTGAGGAGCAAAGCCAGAGATGCCACTGGCACAAATGGCTAGAAAACATCAGGAGAAAGTCATCTGCAGACAGTCAAGTCAGGGCATGTATTTTCTGCTCTCTGAAGTCAGTAGAGCCCTTCTGCTGTGTCGCACAGGACAGAACGGGCCAGTCTGCTGGGCACAGGGCAGGATCAGTCCCAGTGTCTTTTTGGGTTCAGTGGCAGCAGCAACATGGCAGAAGTGCCTGCAGGTCCCTGTCCTTGTGTTATTTAATCTGATGACAACTGCTGGATTTCTGTCAAAGGAACCTCCTCCCGGAAGGACCAATCTCCTGGCAGGACCTGCACACAGAGATGGAGCTCAGCTTTCAGTTGAAGGGACCCATAGGGACTGTCCTTCCCTCACTTCCCCAGCAGTGGTTGACGCATGTGAGAACCAGCCCCCTGGTTCCCTTCCCATGCTGTCCCCACTTCGTAGCTGAGAGGGACTTGCTTTGTACAGCTCCCTGACCTTCGCCTTTCTCTTGCCTGAAAGCAGGTCCTCCATAGCCCATTGCACAAAACTCCCTTGTGATTCTTTCTTGCAAAAAGGTGTGCTTTCTGCTTCTTCAAAGCACTTTAGAATAGAATAGAATCAATCAGGTTGGAAGAGACCTCCAAGATCATCCAGTCCAACCTAGCACCCAGCCCTAGCCAGTCAACCAGACCATGGCACTAAGTGCCTCATCCAGTCTTTTCCTGAACACCCCCAGGGATGGTGACTCCACCACCTCCCTGGGCAGCCCATTCCAATGGCAAATCACTCTCTCTGTGAAGAACTTCCTCCTAACATCCAGCCTATACTTCCCTCGGCACAACTTGAGGCTGTGCCCCTTGTCCTGTTGCTGGTTGCCTGGGAGAAGAGAACTTTACACTTTACAGTTGTTTCTCTTGAAGGCAACTGATGCTGAGACACTGGACACCTGGTCCTATCTGTACCAGCACTCTTTGGCCTTTAGCACTCTGCCTTGGCTGGGATACTCACAGAGGTGGTGAATTGTGGCTGCCTGTGTGCAGGCTACTGCCAGCTAGATAGTGAAGCACCTCTAGCCTCCATTAAGCCCTTTTGGTTTAGTAGGGAAGGATAGGGCCACATCCAAATATTTTACATTAAACTCCACAACTTCCCTCCTTTTCTGTTTCTGAACATGCCCCAGCGCCCTGGCAGCAGAGCTGCTTTCCATCGCCTTTCCCTGGAAGTCAGTGAAGGAACGGGGGGCAGAGCCATGCCGCTGAGCCACCACTCCAGACTGCTGTAAGGATGAGTCACTGCAGCGAAGGTTGCTGTCTGAGGGAGGCAGAGCGTCGCTTTCTAATGCGCTGGGCGTTCTGCACCGAGGACCTCTCGAGCCTCTTCCCCCGTCTTTCTTTCCTTCCAGAGCTTAGTGCCTGCCTTCACTTGGTCCTAGCCCACCCTCCTGCCCTGCAGAGATATTTAGGGTTTTAGCAATTAGAGGGGGAAAACCCCACACCCTTTCTTCTGCTGCCTGGTGGGACCAAGAGCTGCTCTGTGTGCAGAGGAAGCCTGTGGCTGCTCCTGGCTGAGGCTGTTGTGGCGCTGAGGCGTTGTGTATGCTGCGGAGTACAGAGGCTGCCTCCGGGGTTCTCAGCGTGGCACCCATCCCTGCTAATGGGCATGGAGATCCCACAGGGACACCTGGCTAGCCCTGTGGGGCCTCAGAGGTGGCAGAGGAGGAGCAGGGCAATTTGGTGAAGATGCTGCAGTGCACTTCAGGTCCCTTTTGGGGCTCTCCTGTGCTCTGCTGACTAGGGCATAGAGATGGGATGGGGATTGGCCAATTGCCTGTCCCCTAAGTCCCTGCACAGTTGTTGGACATGGGGGCCACGTGGGTTTTACCTGCTGTCTGCCTCCAGCATAGCTTCTGAAGTACCCTAATATGGGGCAGCACTGTCTCTGCCTGCCACAGGGATGCCAGGTCTTGCAGGAGTTGTGGGATGAGCCAGTCCTGATCACTGAGGTGATGTGGCAGCAGCAGTGGCACCTGGGAGCGGGAAGGGAGCTGCAAGGAGTCTGGGTGGTTCTGGTTATTGACCACTTAGGTTATCCTCTAAGGTCCCCAGGTTTCAGGGAGCTGACTAATGAGAGGATTTCCTCCCCCTCCCAAGCCAAGGCTCTTAGCACATTGCTGCTGAGACAGAGATGCAGGTCAGCACCCAGCAATGCCAGGACACCTGAAGGAGATGGCAGCCCAGCACAGACCCCTGTAGATAACCATGTCCTGTGCTTTCCCAGCACCGCAGGAAATGCAGCCCCACTCCTCTTTGGGTCCACACTCTGAATCAATCTCCCACAATGCTCTGTCATTTCATACAATATGCATATATTTTTATTCTCAGATAGTTATTTCCTGGCCCTCGTTGTCTGTTGCTTGCTGGCACAGTGCTTCTGTGGGGGAGGGCACTCATGGCAAGTATCTGAGATGCTGACAGTAGTGTGCTTCTGGGGGGGGGAGGGGCAGTTCTTCTGAGTGTGCATGAAGGCAGAGTGATCATCAGTGCACGTTTATTGAAGTTCTGCAACAGTGGAGTTCGTTTTGCCATCCTCTGTAATTATGTTCCTAAACTAGAAATAATTTGGCATTTATTTGCCATAATAAAACTTCCTGCTGCATTTAAATTCAATGTGAAGATTTAACTGTATTTAGAAGACTCAGTTGAAGCCCTGAAATTAAATATTCCTGGTTTCCTTTTCCAAACAAGACAAACTCAGACAAATGCTAGCAGTCAGATTCATGCATGCAGCCATCCTGCGAGTGGTGGCAGCTGCATGTGCATGCCCAGAGACAGGATAGCCCCTGTGATGTGCACAGCTTTTTCTACTCCTCACTGCCCTGCTCTGGTCCAGAGCCCTGTTCATATCTGTAATGCTGACGACTGAAGCTGCTTTGTAGTCCTGAGCAGGGAGAACAGGCAGCTGAGAACAAAAGTGCAGGTGTTAGTATCACCAGCAGCCACCCCTGCTTGCTGTACAGCTTGCACTGCTTTTCAGAATATTTGCTTTAATAGCTGTGGTAGCAGGATGTTGTTACTATGGCTCTTTCCAGCTGACCTGGTGCTCTGGAGCAGTCTAGGCAGCCGACAAAGGTCAGCACAGCTGGAGCTCAGAGAGCCCAGAGGGCCATGTCCCAGCCCAGTGACACCATCGTCCCCAGCCCTGCTCTGTTCAGAGGAGACTGGGTGGGCATATTTGCTGTACTTCATTTATAGCTAAGAGAACAGGCCTGAGAAACACTCCCTATGACTGCCTGCTGGTGGGTGAGCAGCTGCAGCTCTGGCAGCAGTGTGTGGATGGGCTCTGAGCGTTGATAAATGACAGATAAAACAGCCAGGCGAAACACTGACACCAACTCACTACGGGGGTGACGCTGCTCCTGACGTCCTTATTTTCTCCCTAGATATACTCAGCATCAGAAGCAATCATTTTTTCCCATCCTTTCTCAGAACTCCTCCCAGCAGGCTTGAAATAGCAGTGCCCAGATAATCGTTAACCGCTTCGACGTATTGCAGCAGGCACAGAATGGGAATCGCAAGGAGGGGACAGAGCGGGGACAGAGCTGGAACAGACCCACACTCCCAGTTTGTCTCCAGCTGTAGCAGCATCCTCAGGGTAAAGTCAGTCAGCCTGGCCTTGTCCTTGTTGCATCTAGAGACAAACTCCCATCACAGCCAGAAATAAGGAAGAATATTATATATAACTGCTTAATATATTGCTCTTCCCAAAAGTAGGTAAGAGCAATATACAGGGGAGAATACTTCACCCATATGTTGCGAGCTGTGGCTGAAGCACCCTCTCTTCCTTTTTTGTGTGGTTTTCTACCTTTGAGGTGAACCCTAACTTAGGCTTGGATAACAATTGAAGGAGGGGCAGGTGCCCTGAGTCCAAAGCACGCTTGGTTGCTTCAGGGGAACAAGATGATCCTGAGCAACCTAAGGATGAAGCTTGCAGCCAGAGAGCATTTCTCCACTAGCTGCTGACAAAGCAGCAGTGCTGCTCAGGCTGATCCGAGCAGTGGGATGTTAACCCTTATGTGATGGTTTGGCTGTCCCCCACCCCCCACACTTTTAGAAATCACCCAGACTAGACTCAGTCGGCTCTGGGAATTTGAATGAAGCTTATATTTACAGCTGGCACAGTTTACAAGCAGATAGTTACAGTATATACAGATATAGACAGAAATAGACAAGGTAAAAAAGGTAATACAAACACAATTCCCCTCCCAGAAACCTGAGTCCCCAGGAGGGGCTCTCAACCACCCCTCACCTTCCCCCTACCCCTCTCNACAAAGGAAAACTGCAAAAACAAGCGTTGGGAAGTAATAAACCCTTTGAAAGGTCTTTGGAGAGTGGTCCTGGGCAGGAATTGGTGCTGTTGCTTGAAGGACTGGAGGATAAGTTGTGTAAAGCCATCTTCTATAAGCCTACAGAAATAGGTGTGGGAGTTTAATTTCTATCTCCCACACCTATTTCTGGAGGATAAGTTGTGTAAAGCCATCTTCTATAAGCCTACAGAAATAGGTGTGGGAGTTTAATTTCTATCTCTAATTGCTGTAATCCACACCTCATTTTGGTGCATTTTTGTGTGCATGTAGCTTTCAGCAGAGGCCTCTGCACAGCAAATGCTTCATGTATGTATCAGCCCAGTAGACTCTTCCTGAGCTCGCTGAACAGCCAGCGGTGAGGCTCCTTCCCATTGATGTACAAAGGGTTTACTCCTTTAATGTGTCCCTGGTGCTTGTGTTTCTGCTGGTACAGGAGCATGTGTGGGCCTGTGTGCATGTGGCAGTGTTTTACAGGTGCCTGCTGAGGACAAAATTGCAAAGGCAGCCGTGCTCCACACGCACAGAGAGAGCATCTCACGTGGCTGTGAAAACGTCATCAGTCCTCTTTTTGCTAGATTTGCAAAAATCAGGAAGTTAGGAGGTTCACCTGCACAGTTGAATCCTGAGCTTTTGCAGGAGCTGGCAGGACTAGATAGGGTTGGAGGAGCTCCAATTAGGAAACGGAGACTGGGTCCCCATGGCAGTGTAGGATGCCTGTGAACATCTCTAGGCTCTGAAGAGACCAGCTTAGATTTTGTAGACTAGTTGATTACAAAGCCTAAGAAGCCAGTGTGAATCCAGGCTGCAGCCTAAGCTTTTCTCCTCTTGCCTTTGCCTGGAGGTTGTTGTTCTTAGTTCTGCCCCTCTCCTGATCCCTCAGCATGAATGCCTTCAGCTGCTCATCAGACAAAACCTAGGAACCTGGTATGCAGTCAGGTGGAAAAGCAAGGATGCTGTAGAGCCGGGAGGTTTCTGTCACCTGTTTGGCACTGGGAAGTCAGGCTGTTGAGAAAGTGAAGTACCAGGGTCTGAGATGAGGAGGCCAGACGAGAGGCAGAAGCACAGAACAGTGGTCCTTGTACCAAGTTAGCTGTTGCTGGGGAAGAGGTTCAGTAAGCGAGAGAGCAGAGGCGGTGTGCTAAGCCCTTATCCCTCTCGTTTTGCATCCTGGTCAGCAGTACAACCTCAATGCAAATTATTGCACTTGCATTTTCCCACCCCAGTTCTAGCAAGGGCACGAACGTGCACAGCCCTGAGCGCTTCAACCTGCGCCTCACCTGGGCAGCTTGAACGCCAAATGTCAGTGCTCCTTCCCACACACACCTTCCTTCGCTGCTTCCCTTCTTCTGGCTTGTCCTGTTGCATTTTTTGTGGTGAAAAAGGCTCATGGATCCTTTTTCAGGTGTCCTTGCTCCCTCTCTCCCTTCACCTCTGCGCCAGTGTGCCATGCAAACCGGTGCCATGCAGAGCCAAGCCTGGGTTTGTAACGTGAACACTTACTTGCTGCTCTGCTAAGAGTTCATGGACGATGATGTTTTCAGGTCACCTGGCTGAAGCAAATGAAGTGGTTAGGTTTTGTGACAAGAAGTATCCCTCTTGCCCAGCATGATGCTCACTTCCTCAAGCACCAAGACCTGATGTGGTACCCTGAAATCTCAGGCAGCTTCCCACTAAGGTCAGCAAAAGCAAGATCTGGCTTTCTACGCAAGGGCAGCTGGCATGGACATCTCTTACTGTATCCAGCAGCCTCAGACACCAGGGTCTGTTATCCTGGTGCTCCATCACTGGTAATGGTGAGGCCGATCTAGGGATGTAAGAGGAAGTACCCTCTCCCCAACACTGAAAGTATGATGCCAGCTTTCTCCATCCTGCAGATATTCTCATTCTGCCTTTAAAAGCTTTTAAATCTTTAGAACACAGCTAAGTACACTATTGGGGTCTATACTATGGTTTTTAAACACCAAGAGGTGGGGAGTAAAATGTAATAGCTCTGCTCTTCCCGAGTGATAGTAAATAACTGTGAAACGAGCTCCTGAGCTTGCATGTGCAGAGAGGAGTTTATTCTCGTGGTGAACAGGATGATAGCAGACAGAGCAGAATAATACTAAATCTTCCTGTATACCCTGCTTGAAACTACACCAGAAAAGAAGGGGGCGATCCAGAAGGTTCAGTGCCGTGGCCACCACTCATAAATGCCTCTGTGCCACAAGCCAGGACACAATCTGTTCTCCATCTTGCCTGCTTCTGGAGTGGAGATAGCCAGCTGCAGAGGTTATGCCTCAGTATGGCTCACTTTCAGCACAGCGTCTGCAGGGAGCTGTATGCGTGTGACATGTCAGGGCCCTTCCCCTGCTGGGCTATGGGTACACAAAGACCAGGACCCAAGGCCTGTCACCCGGTCAGAGTCGTCCTTCCCAGTGCAGGAGCCTGAGGAAGGAGAGGTCTGTGTCCACTGCTGCAGATGCCCACTGTCTGGTGGTACTGCATGGTTCTAGGCTCAGTCCAGATCCCAGTGAGGAGCAGCACCTCCGTGGCTGGCATGAGTTAGTGTGTGCAGAAAATCCAAGGGCTACCACGTTTGTGCTCCCCTTCCTGCCTTGCTGGGCTGGAGGGAGCCACTCTGCCCCGAGCAGGACATCAGCCTGCAGTGGGGGCTGTCTTGAAGGTATCTCTGCCACCAGCCTTGCTTTCTGAAATAGGCAGGACATATACAGAAAGCTGAGTAGTGAAACAGTGGCATCTGGTTGCTGACAGAGCTGTGTTTGCTGGCTATGGTCTAGTGTGGGTCCTCTAGTAAGAGCTCAGCAGTGAAGTTGGGCACCTTGTACTTACTCATCTGTCTCCTACAGGCATAGGACCTGAGTGTTAGAGACTGCTACATCCCAGTCAACCTCCATTCACGTCAGGCAAGAATTATTAGAGGGGAAAATGGATGGAGGCAGCACAAATGCCTAAGCTAAAGCAGGAAGCAAGGAACAGAAGAGGAGGCTACTGATGCTGTCTCTCTCTTTCAGGGGGAGTTGCTGAGCCCGTGCCGATGCGATGGGTCGGTGAAGTGCACACACCAGCCATGTCTGATCAAATGGATTAGCGAGAGAGGCTGCTGGAGCTGTGAGCTGTGTTACTACAAGTATCACGTCATTGCCATAAGCACAAAGAACCCTCTGCAGGTAAAGGTACTAGAGACATTTCAAAGCCTATTTATTCTTCTTTCAGTTTTTGTTTCTGGGGTCAAGCGAATTTTACCTGTGTGGGTTTCCTTCCCTGTGCACAGCGATCTGCGTATCTGAGACACTTAAAGCAATTGTGGGGGGTGGTCCGGAGCAGACCTGTGTTCTGCTCGGTGGTACCAGGATGGCCCTTTTGGGAGTCTGCTCTTTCTGTCCTTTGGCAGCTCCCACATTCACTTGCTTTCTGTTGAAAATGCCTGCTCGGCCACAGTAGCTCTGTAACAGCTCACAACCCTTCAGATGCGTTCATCTGCTCGAGACCACAGGTATGCCACTGTCCCCAGGGGCAGACAGCCACAGAGCAGCTATGGGATTTGTTACAACAGAGCTGTATCTTGTGACTATAATGTCTATACTTGTGCCGTTCATGTTGAGTTCCTGCTGCTGAGTCTCCTCTCTGTTGGCATGGACAAGGCGAATGGAGGGCTCTTGCAGCTCACTTTCTTGATGATGCTTCTCGCTTGACTGCTTCCCGATGATCAGGTACAGCCTGGAATGGCACAAGGGTGTTGGCTCTGACACTTTAGCTTCACCAAGCCTGATTCTTGGTGGACATTTGCAGATGTGCATGCTACAGGTGAAGCACATCTTGATGTAAGTGGCTGTGAAAGGCATCGGAGGACCCACCTCTCTTTTCTGCATTCAAAAGCATTGTTGTTTAATAAGCTCCACTGCAGGCTGGCAATTTAAAATAGATTCAGAATGGGGAAAACTGCATGATTGTTTTAAATGGGATGGATTATTCTCAATAGGCACTGATTTCTTGTGGGGGTAACACCTGAAGGTGGGCTAATTGCTGCTTACCTTTGAGCACCATTAGGGCTTCGGCTATAAGGGAGCACATTACATTTAGGCACTACTGCTTAATTAGCATCATCTGGAGTGGAGAGATAGTAGAGCAGCATACTGTCTTTCAGAGGCTGGGGTGGTGTCTGTGAGGATGTTGGCTTGTTCAGCACCTGGTGGAGGGCTTTGGCTCTCTGCTAATTGTTCTACTCTCTAATAGGATGCAAGGGCTTTGCAAGTGATGGTGCCCAGTTCTGCAGTGGTGGTGAGAAATGCAAACTTCTCTCTCCTCTAAACTTGAGTCTCTGTGTCTTTGTCCAGGCCTGATGTCACTAGCCACAGTGAGGGAATCAGGGACAGCTCTTCAGGATTCCAGAATTAAGTAATTAAATTAGTGGGACATTATGGAGCAATTTTGACAAGGGGCTCTAGGGATAGAGGAAGGTTGCCTGCTTGCTGCAGTTTCCCATGTGCCAGGGGCTGGAGAGATCTGTAGTTTCATCCCAAGCATGAGACCCAGGGTTTTCTAATTTCTTGGCTGTAGTAACTCAGAACAGACTGGAGCACAGGAGGGGAGATGTGGACAGAGCAGCATTTGTTTATTTCTGGAAAGATGGTCCATGAGTGCCCTAATGTGTCTCAGATCAGGTGTGTGATGCTGCACAGCACTGAAGGTTTGTGGGTGCAGATTTAGGAGCTTTGTAGCCTTTAATGAGTGACATCAAAATGGTCTATACCTTCAGGTGGCTCAGGACAATGGGTCAGTGACTTTCCTTCTGCCTCTCACTGAGCTAAAACTTGTTGGAGCTGTTCCCAAACAGCTTCCCTCTCATACATATGTCTCAAAAGCCTTTGCAAAGCATTGATCTTTCTGGGCTCCCTCGTTACACGGTGGCCTTTATCATGAGCACAAAAACTGAGTGGCAGCAGCAGTTCAGTTACAGAGCTCAGCTCTGGGAGTGAGGGTCCCAGTGGACCATGCAGATGCTGGGCTCAGGGGCTCCACATTGCTGGCGTAGGTGTCACAGCACTTCTCACAGAATCACTGGGAGAGTTGGAGGGGAGGAAGAAGCAACTGGAGTGAAAAGCCATTTGGCCTGGAATAAATGCAGCATGTGTGGAGTTAGAGCTGTGTGCCCAGGCACCACAAAGACATTTCTGGGAAACAGATGCAACACTACCTCTAGTATCTGAAATCCCATGGGAAGTGTCTGAGGTATCAGGTCTGAAATTCCCATGAGGACTAAGGGCTTGGGCCTGTGTAACCCATCACCAAGCATGCCTTGCTCCTCAGTGGCTCTCACCATCTTCCGGAGCTGCAGTACCCTGGCACTAAATCCCATAACAACATCTCACAGCTGGCTCAGGTGGGGGGAGCATCCTTTCTGCTTGCTTTTCTCCCTACATGTAGATAATAGAGGCCACCTGGACATACAAATAGGACCTCAAGTAATGCAATAATCCCTAGCCTTTCTTCTCAGGGTCTGCTGGAGCTTCTGCACACCATGTGTTTTTTACTAGAAAGCTCTGAATTTCTCAAGCATAGGTTTTGAAGAGCAAATGCTGTAGAAAGTCGTGGTCCTTTGTTTCAGATCAACTGTAGTACAGGCAAGGACTACACAAGCCTCATCTGCTTGTCAAATGAAACTTGTTTGAGTGATGCTCTGGACCTGGCTACAATTTAGCCAGCAATGTGTCCTACCTATCCTCTTCATCCTCTCATGTGACCGACCACTGGAAAGCTAACTCCAGGCATCTGACAGGTTTTGGGCTCCCTGAAATATGTCCAGTTTGTCCAAGCAGAGCAGCCCCTCCAACACCCACATATTCCCTAGGCCTCCATATTTCTCTGCCCATTTCAACATCTGCTGCACACTTTTTGGAGTGCCTAGGAGCATGGCGTGGGCCAGCTGTGTGTGGAGACTTGTGGTGTGGGCAGAGAAGTTACAGCCAGGGGAACACGGTTCATGCATAGTTAACACAGACTCCTTCCAGCCTCCAGGCTGTTATGGTGCCTCATAGCAGAGAGAGGCCTTTAGTCTGGTGTCCTGGCAGAATGAATCTCCATCAGTTAACCCACTTGTCCCTGGGCTGCAGATATTTCAGAGCAAAGGTCTTAAATCAAAGCAGCAGCACTGCAGACCCACAGGCTGGGAGATTACAGTTGTTTCACAACATGACAAGCATCTTGCCAAGCCGCAGGCAGCAGCAGAGCAAAAGTGTTCCACCAGCTGTGAGCAATTAGAAGACCCAGAGTTTTTGCCTGTCTGTCCATCCATCTATCCATCCTGCTGCTCTCCAGTCTGCCTGTCACGGAGACAAGAGTCATGGGCACTAAATGACCCTCTGCCTTGCAATGTTTGTGCAGAGACCATGGTTTTTAAAGAAGTCACGAAGACACAGGGCTTTAGAAGTATGATAGTGCTGCAGGCACCCTGGTGCTGAAACTTAGTGGAGTTGGTGTCTGTCATGGTCAGACTTTGTGTTGAATTTCATCTGTAGAGCTCCTTTGTAGCTGCTCCTGAGCCATCCACATCCACTCTGATTTTGGCAAATAGAAATCTATTTGAACCAACTTTCCAGACCTACAACTGTGTGCAGTCTGAGGCAGTTCAGCTCTGCTTTACAGTTGTTATTCTTGACTCTTCTTGTATTACTTGGGCTCGATGATCTTGGAGGTCTTTTCCAGCCTCAGTGGTTCTGACTGTGGGGTTGTTTCAGTTCCAAATAGCCTCAGTTATCCAGTAATAGAGTCTGGATCTCGTCCTCATTCTCCTCTGGCTCCGTTTTACTGTGATGCTTTATTGAGAGCTGATGAATGTTTATTTATATGGCCTCATCCTCAGGATACCTACATCTGCAAGAAAAGTGGACAAGGTCACAGGGTGAGTTCCTGAGGTAAAAACCTCGAGGGAGGTTCACTGCTGTCTCCCAGTCCCGACTTACTGAATCACTTGTGTTGAGTATGAGCATTTCTGGTCCCTGCTGAGCTCCAGCTGTAGCCTGAAACCTGCAAGCAATGGCTATAGTCACAGCAAGAGAAACTTCATGGCCTCTGCCTTATCATGGGGACTTTCCAGGATACCCATACTGTAGCCTGAAACTTCCAGATGCTCTGGCATGCGGAAGCAAGGCGGTTTCATCACTGCCTAGTTCCACTGTGTGGCCCTGGTGGACCATTCTTCCTACCTGATGCCTTTGCAGTATCGGAATAAGCCACAGCATCTGCAGATGTACTGCAGGGAAGCTGTCCCAGCAGCGGTAAAATGTTGCTTGCTAAATTCACAGAAAGAAAAGCCACCCTGCACAAGAGGATTGAGGAGGATGCCCAGGGCCTGGGGATAACAGTGCAGGAAGAGCCAGGCTTAGGCTGTGCTGGGAATGGTCCAGTCCAGCCTTCTAGAAAGAAGCTCTGCTTGCTTATGATGCTGGGTCTGAAAATGAAATTGCTGACCAGCAAGGCTGAGGACGTTCATGGTGCCTGCGAAGGGCACGTGTGAGGTACAGCAGTAAGAGCAAACTGAGCTGCCTGAGGCAGTGACAGAGCTCTCAGAGGAGTGTGGGAAGGCTTTTCCAGCAAGCCAGTCTTCTTTGCCAGCTGCTGCAGTAAGGCACAGATATCTCTTGCAGGCAAGTATCTGCCTTGGATCTGCTCATTGCTGGTGCTTGGGAACGTTTGGAGACTGCTGGTGTCAAAGAAAGGGAGATCAGGCCTTAGTAGTAACGACATTGTTAATTGTGTTGCATTAGCAGCGGGAGCTCTCGCTCACCAGCCGCTGAGCAGAGGCGCTGAAGCAAACACGGACACGGGTTTGTGCCAAGTACAGCTCGCAGTGAAACAGTGCAAGAGAATAAGAGCGAGGTGAGTGGCAGGCACTGGTCCCAGCTTGGTCCCTGGCTAAGGTCATTACAAATGTCAGGCTTCAGCTCCAAGGAAACTCTGTCTGAAGCATCTGGGCTGCAGAGCTTTGCTATCTGGGGAAAAGGGAAGCTGAGTGGTGTTCTGCACGGGCACATCTGGGTGGTGTGCCCAAGAGCTCNGGGGAAGCTGAGAAAAGCCACTCCAAGAGAGCGTGGTGTTCTGCGCGGGCACATCTGGGTGGTGTGCCCAAGAGCTCAGCCTGGGGGCATGGTAGCAGAGAGCAGACCGCTCCTGAGTGAACGAGGACCTTCCTTCGGAACGCTCTGTAGGGAGAGAGCCTTTTTCCAGCACAAGTGAAAAGCCATCACAGAGAGCTGCTTACACACCATCTGAAGCCACTGTAAGCCTGGAGCTCACAAAAGGAGCCTTTAAAGCTTTCTGGTACTGCCAGGTCCTTAGTTCTGCCCTGTTCAGCACTGGCAGAACATCTGTAGAGCTTTCTAGTTGCTTAAAGGTCACATTCCTGGCTGGACAACCTGGGTGAGGTGGTGGCTGTTGAAGTACAGTACAGCTCAGCAGTTACCTGGGGTTCAACAGTCATTATCAGGTGAGGAAAAAAGGGCTCAGTTTTAGGTCTTCCCCCTTCAAGGTGAGGTTGCTTGACACTGTGACCTTGCTAGAGCTTGAATGCTTGAGGTGGAGATACAGAGGAAGGGGGCAGCATCTGCAGCCAGGTATTCACACCAGGAGCCTCGGGTGTTTTAGACGTGCTGGTAAAGGGACTCTGCAGCACTGCTGAGACCTTTCTTTGCAACTCTAGTGGTGACCCGGGGACGATAGGGTCACACACCAAACCTGGTCTGCTGGTCATAATGGTGGTGGAGAGGGGATAGGAAAGTGAGTGATTTTCTGAGGGCTGTTATGAAATCTGTGAGGCACACTGCTGTGATTGAGGTGGGCTCCCAAGCCCATCAGTGCAGGCATGCATCAGGCCCAGCTCTTGCAGCCGAAATCCATCAGCTTGTCCACCTCTGAGCAGCTCCTGGGCTCTTCTGCCTGTGCTCTCACTGGTTGGCACACTCTATCCTCTGTCTCACCTCTTTTCTGCTCTGTGCAAACCTCATACCCCAAGTAGCAAAATGGAATTAAAAGATGAAAAATAATGGCTCCAGTTATTGGTGGCTCAGGCTACACATGGGATGCTAAATGGCAGCTCTCGGGGTTGCCAGAGAGGAAGTACAACATTTATTACCTACTACCTTTTTTTCTGGCAAATATTAAATTCTTCTGCAAGCTGGTTATTTTCCCCAGCGTTCAGCTCTGACCCACTTACCTCCTTGCCAGAGGGTAATCACACCCCAGTGCCACCTCCTGAACACAGCCAGGACTGCTGCTGCGTGTGTCACTGTCACTTAGTGGCAGATGCCAGGGGAGAGTCTCCTACCCCCTAGCACAGCCGACAGATTCCTGCTTCTTCATTATCACTGCAGTGAAATTCCTGGCAGCCGCAGTGTCCCTGCCTGTGTTTCAGCCTCTCTGTTCCCAGCTGAAGGGAGCGGGGTCTGAAGTTCGGTGTAACTTCGCTGTGCCCCGAGCCCCATCTCCTTTGACAGTCTCTTCAGTACTGCACCTAGGCCCCCCCGTCTCTGCAAAGCGGTGGTGCTGCTGTTACGTGGCGGCTAGTTGTAGAAAACAGCCCCCTCTCCATTTAGTGCCTCTAATTGCCACCTTGGAACAACCTGTTGCCATCACAGGGCTTGCGGTGTGCCAGGCAGATGGTGAGGAGCCAGCCCATTGCCTCGTCTCGAGGAAGAAGTGATGCAGAATGATTTGGCTGGCACAGGCAGGTCAGAGCGAGGGACCTGCAGTGAAACCTTCGCACGCAGCCGCAGGCTGTGCACTGGGCTCCCTGCACTCAGCCTCCCCTCAGTGTTTGACAGAGTCACTGGAAGGGGAGATAAGGTCTGGGCAAAGCTGCAAGGGCAAAAGTGCAACCCTGTGCACGTACCCAAACCCCTCCCTACCACATGCCTGTAGTCCTGGAGCACTGAGCTGATGCTACCAGTTGGGAATTTGTCCTGCATCTGCTTCTGGTGCTGTTGAGAACAAAGCTGAAGAGCTGACAAGAGGACAGCATAGCTGCTGATCTCACTCTCAGAATCTAAAGTTGGGTTCGGTAGGTGCTGGGTAGCCTTTGCTTTGTCTTATATCAGAAGGGGATTTGCACAGCTGTGCATCTCCTGTGGACTCTACCACCCCTGCATCAGCCTTGCCACATTGCGACTGCCACCACCAAGCCTTCAAACCTGAGAGGAGGCCTGGTCACTACCTCAGCTTCTGCATGGCACAAAGGGGCCATCTGTGCGACCCGGTTTGGTGGAGGCATGGAGCAGGTTGGCCTATAGCAGAGTGGGAACAGGCTGTTGAAGAGATCACTGCGGGTCCCTAGTGCCCAGTGTTTGCCTTTGGCTGGGACAGCTGCTGGAGTGGATGGTGGGAAGGAGTCTAGGTAGGCTGACCCCAGGGAGAAGACTTGAGTTAGCTGACCTCAGTCCACCTCCAGCAGGGAACATGCTTTCTTCTGCTCAGCAGCTTTATGGCTCTCTACTCTGTGCCCAACCATGACATGAACTGGCACCACTTACCTCACCCATGCTGCACATTCTTTACATATGATTTGAGGGCTCTCTGCCCTTGCAGGGTGTAAGCTGAGAAGCAGAGATGGCAGAGGCAGGCACTTCAACACACCTCTGAGCTAAGGCAAGCGATCTCCTTCCAGCTGCAATCCACAGACCTCAGCCTCAGGCTGAAGCTCTTGTCTGTTGCTCTCCAAAGTCAGCCCTTGGCAGGGATCAGCCAGGGCTTTGGTCACTGGGCTGGTACTAATGCCATGCATGCCTGTGCCAGCTTGAGTCACCTATGTCATTCTTGCCCTTTGGTCAGGGTCCACAGTCCTCTCTAGCTCTCAGAAAACACTGGTGACTTCTGGCTGCTCTGGGTATCAAACAAGTGTCCAGAAACTGGAGTGCCTTCTTGTCATGCAGAAGGATGAGACAAGGCTGGACAGGTGACCCTGCTGTTCCAGGGTGTGCCCGACAAACCTGCAGGGTGCTGTGGGCTCACCAGAGATGCTGTGTCGCAGGGACACTGAGCTAGGACAAATCCAAGCTAAATATTTTCAACCCCTCTGAATCCTCTATGCCTGCAGGAGGTGGAACTCCACCTTTATTCTTCTGCCATTCCCACTGAGATTTCAAGGGCGTGTATCTCACAGCTAAAGGTGGCCTAGATACTTGGATGCCAGGAGACAATGTCTCTTCCCAATCTGTTTTTCCTGTCTGATTTCTGCTTTGCAGGAAGGGCTGCTGTCCCCAGGTCCTGTTGAAGATGGCAGCTTCTGTTCTTGGTTTTCATGGGGCAGTTCTCTCACAGTGTAAATCAGGGGGGAGGTTTTATGCTGGATGACAGAAAGGAGCCCGGGTTGAGGATATTTATACCGTGGCTTATACCAAGCTGTTTGACACAGTGAATGGATTTGGGGGAGTTCTTGCTATTTTTGCCTTCTGAGGAAGCAGCATTGACGTTTGCCGTGGAGCGCAGCCCGAGTGTGTCATCGGCTAAAAGCAGGCTGTGGCTGTCCTGACCACAGCACCTTGTCTTGTTTGTAACCAGTTTTGTGGCATGTGCATCTTCACTGAGAGATCCTACTGCGTGCTGTGATCCTGTCAGATCGCAGAAGGTGGCACAGGGCCAGCTAATGGGAGGCCTCCAAAGGAAAGCTTGGCTCTGTGAGGCACTTTGTCTCGTGGCAGTAGGATGCCCTGGCTGAGGATGCTGCCTGGCTTCTACTGGAAGTAGCATTTGAATGTCCTGGTTTGCGATGGCTATCACAGATCAGCTGCCATGAGGATTTACTTTTGGTGTCTCGCCCCCAGTCCTGCCTCTCTGAGGTCTTTGTGCTTTCCTGGTGAGATGCAGAATTCCTCTCTGTTGCCTCCTCAGGAAACAAGGGGCTCTGCACTATTGAACAACTGCCGTGCTGCACCCCAGGTGTCGACCAGATAAAACCACCTATGCTCACAGGTGCTCTTTGAGTCTCCAAAACCACCACAATGATGTAAGATAGCAATGTGCCCCAAGTAACTAATCTCTCTCTTCTTGCTTCCTCCCTCTCCCTTGCCCCCTCTCCTCTCCTCGTTGCCTCCCCTTGCAGTGGCAGGCCATCTCTCTGACAGTCATTGAGAAGGTTCAGATAGCAGCAGCAATCCTGGGTTCCCTCTTCCTCATCGCCAGTATCTCGTGGCTCATCTGGTCGACCTTCAGTCCTTCAGCCAAATGGCAGCGCCAGGACCTGCTCTTCCAGATCTGCTATGGAATGTATGGCTTCATGGACATTGTCTGTATAGGTGGGTGATTGTATCTTATGGCTCTGCAAGGGCACTTGCACCCTCACCTGTGGAGGGGAGTGGGAGACAGCAGGGAGAGCCGGCTGGTGTAGCTCAGCTCACAGTGCACCTCTCTGCCTTTCCCTCCTCTTTGCTTTTTGGCACCTTTTCCTAGGCCTGTGCTCGTTTGGGCAGCCACAGAGTGTTTCCTTGGCTGGGCTGGCAGGAGAACCTGCAGCAACCCCAGCAAGAGACAAACCTTTCTTCGGAGCAAGACGGGTGGGGAGGGCTGGGAGAGGCTGGGGCGTGTGAGGCTTTTGAGAGAGTCCATCCTTTCTGCTGTGGCTAATTTAGGAACTGCCTGTGGTGGGGTATGGCAGAGTCTCTCCACATGCCAATCCTTGGCCCTCTGTCCCGGTCTCTCTGCTGGGCAGGGGTGGCTGCCCCTTCTTTGCCTCACCCTGGTGCTGCGAGTCCCAACCAGTCCAGACTGTGGCCTGGGCTAAGGTCCTTGTCAGGTTGCTGGTACAAAGCAGCTCTGAGGATGAGGCTGCTCCACACTGAACAAGCCCAGACGGCAAAGCAAATGCTGGCAGCCTGGCCCCAGACCCAGTGCAGGTCTGCAGTATGGAGGCAGAGGCGGTCACCAACCAGGCCATTGAAAGAGTGGTGGTTACTGAAACTGACCAAGTGAACCCCAGCCATGTCCAAACATACTCCTGAGCAGTGTCCCCCCAAGTACAGGCTACCAGATAATGTCAGTTCAAGTGACCCCACCGGGAAGCAGGGTCCTAGAGACCTCTTAATGTCTGGGTCTTTTCAGCATTAGTGTAAAGGCAGAAGGAGCCTCTCAGGAGCTCAGACAGTCAAGGCAATCCTCTTGACTTGGTGGATGTGTTTGTGTGAGTAGATCCACTCCAGAGGAAAGGGGTAGAACTCCCAGATCAGCTCTCAGGAAAAACAGCACAGACTGCATTACTGAGCAGCAGTTGGTGAAGCTGGGGAACAGAAGTAAAACAAACCCAAAGACAGGGGTCTGGGCTGCACAACCTTGTTTCTATGCTCACTGGCTCTTGGCTTCAGCATCCTTCCAGCACTTGACTTGAGCCTCCCTCTATTGCCACTCCTGTGCTGACAAGACAGGAACTTGGCCTGTAGAAATCATGCTGCTCCTTCATGAGATGCTGGGGGGAGCTGCCACATTTCTACAGGAACAAAAGGTGGCAAAGTGGTTGAGACAGGAGCACCTACACATTGACACAGCATCCACTGATGGCATCCTCTTGCTGGTGGAATTGAGAGTGGAAAAGAAGTATCTGTATGTGTGTGCGGTATGAGTTTGTGTTGCCTTGCTGGCAGAGGACAGAAGTGGAGAGCCCTGGCCTGGGCAGATGTCAGTGACATGATTAACTGGCTTTGCTAAAGCGTCAGGAGCTGAGGGGAACTGATTAGCTCATCTGTCAATAGCAGCTGAATCCTCCCACACAACGGAGAACAAACCACTGCCAGCCATGGACTGAAGGGCCACTGGGCAGACAGATCCAGATTTCAGGTTCTTTGTTTCTTTCTTTGTCATTTGGTTAAGGGCCTGGCCTTTATTCCTCTTTCCCACCTTCTGTGAGAGGACAAAAGCCTCTTTGCATCGCCACTGGTGTCACCATTAAGCTTGATGTCCTAATGATTTTTTCCAGCAAGCAGGAAAGCCCTGACATTTCAGAGTCAGGGCTTGGGACAGCCCCTTGTCTCCTGGTCCTCCCTGCAGAGCTGGCAGTCCTGGGGGGCCAGGCATTCAAAAGTAAGTGCAGGCATTACAGATGCAGTGAATGAACATGTCTTGTGTGCTTCTCTTGCCCAGCACCTGAGACTACTCAGAGATGATTCCACTCGTGCTGTGTGGAGCATGTCTGCTTGTGCTACCAGGCAGCCCACCCATGCCCAACCCGGAGAGATGATGTTCTGGACCACATGAGCTTTTGTGTACACTTGCCTAGAAAAGCTCATATGTGCCTGCAGCCAGCCACACTCCAGTGTGAAACTTGCTTGTGTTGTGCATCAGTACTCCTTGCAAGCCCAGCTGCTGCTCCTTCCCTGTCTGCCGTGGAGGGAAAAACTCTCACCAGTGCTAATTGCTATGTGCTATTCACTCTCCCCCCAGCCTCCTCCTCTTCTTCCTCTGCCTGGGTTGAACCAAGTGACAAACAAGGTCTTCACAGAGAGCTGTGACTCCCTGGCTGTCTGTGCAGTCAGGTCTCTCCTCTAAGTGACCTCTCTCCAGCCCTGCTGATTTCAGGGGGCTGCACTGTTGCTAGCCGAAAGGCTAATCTGACCTGTGGAGAGATCAGGTCAGTTCAGGCCAGCAGCAGGGGCTGATCAAAGGGAACTGTGCAACTGGTTTTAGCATGGTAGCTTTGTTCTGCTGTGATGGATGCAGCGATGCCAGCTGCGTAGAAGACTCACAGTGAGTTTGTTCTGCTTCTGACTGACAGCATGGCCCAAAGTTCTTGTTACTCTTCCCTGGGCTTTAATTCCACTTCTCTAGGTCCAGAATAAAACCTCTCATGGATAATTACAGTGACAACAGTTCTGGAAATACCAGGGGGCTATCTGTGCATTTTGGTGTCTCTTCCTCTGCAGTCCCTTTTGCTTTCCAGCCTGTAGGTGGATAGAAAAGATTTAGGAACTAAGAAGCGCTCAGAGATGGGGAAGGACCCGGGCATTAAGTGCACTCAGTTCTACCACACTTGTTCTTTTCAGCTAATGTCACGCACAGATTGTCTGCTTTTTCTTGTGTTCTTTTTGGGCAGCCTTAGCTGTAGGTGCTGCACTAATTGTATGGATTCCAGTTGTTCCTTTTCCCAGTTTGACCCCAAGTTTTGCCTTTACTGGCAGAGGAGCAGAAGTTTGAAAGACAAGATATAAACTCAAAAGCAGAGGTGCTGAAGCAGAGCTCCTCTGTAGTTTCTTTCAGCTCCTATTTGGTTGTCCATGGATGTGTCATGTTCATTGTCCAGGAGGCCAGTTTGCACAACTTGTCACTGGACAAGCACTGTAGAGTCTCAAAGCTGACGAAGACACCAAATCTGCAGAGGTCCTGACTGTTGTCAAACAGGGAATACACACCTTGTCAGGCTGTCGCCCAGCTGTTTCGTGTGGTCTCCTCTCAGTAAGTCATTATGGGATTTAGGTATCAATTCAAGACAATTTTCATGGACAACCTCGTGGCAGCACTGGTCTTTTCAATCTGGAGTCAGAGGTGAGGGCATGAGTGCTGACTTGCACATATAGCTCCCTAGGCACAAATCATTTGGTTGCTGTTGAGCTGTATTTGAGCTGAAATAGTCAGATCACCTTCAAGCTGAGCTCTCAAAATGCAGCTGTTAATTCAGAGAGCATTGAAATCCAGAGCCTTGGGTTTGACCCTCAGCCACGTACATTCAGACACTGATTCACACTCACATTCACTCCCTGGGTTTCTTTGGACTTTGCTATGTCCTAGCATGCTCCACCCACAAAAAAAACCTAACAGACACTTTTTGCTACCCCTTTGCCCACTGTGGAAACAAAACCATAACCAAGCTCTTCACGCCCAGTAGGACAGATGGTATGGCCCCAAGTACCAGAAGCTATGTCCATCTGGGAAAGATGTGCAAGATGGTCTTTCCACACTGTTCTCCCCCTTGCTCTCAGACATCTAACAGGAGAGCAGGAAGCACTGAAAAGGATTGCTTGGAATTTGTGGGAGTCTCCAATATTGGGACTTTTCAAAAGAACCTTTTAGAAAACATATGCCAAGAACAGGTTGCAGAGATGATCCCAGTTTGTGAAGGAGGAACAGACTAACTGCTTCTTGATATCCAGCCAGCCTCAACGTCTCTGATTCTGATCTCTCCCTCTTTCATGTGTGCTATCTCTGGTCATATCTGTAGGAGAGATACAAGAGTTGAATTAAACTGGGAACTGGTAATGGTGCCGGCATAGGTATTGCTCTGCTGTGAAGCCATCTGCAACAAAGACACTTGAGATCAGCAGCTAGGAAGAGAAGGAAAAGTGAGATGGGGATTGTTCATTTGATGAACTGCTCTCTCTGTGGGTCAGTGAGAGGTAAATCCAGAAAGATGGCATAGAGAGGGATTAGCAGAACTGTGGGTATCGAGCTGCAGAGATAAATGGAGCCAGCTTTCATAGGCCTGAGTTACTGAGTAGGGAGAGTAGCAGCTTAGAGCTGGGCTGTAAATCCTGAGAGATACCTGCCTGTTAATTAAGTGACAGTCCTCGGAGGGGGAAGGAGGGGTTTGCCTGTCTCTCTGTCCAGGTGCAATTAGGCAAAGTCAGTGTTTGTAGATCAAGGTGTCACTCGGGGTCAGGAGGACAGGAAACCAGCTCCTGTTAAACAAGGAGGAATCCTGCCAGATAACGAGAGCATGTCACATTCTAGGCTCAGGCATCACCAGATCAGCTCCAGGGGGAAAGCACATCTCAAGAATGCCGTTAGCAGGCTGTGTGTGCAGGGCTGCCACTGTTATGGTTTGTGTGTGCTGTTCTGCTCGTGCTCACACAGCAGCATCCCTGGGATTGGCATGCTGGGGGAGTTATTCCCAGTAATGCAAAGGCAATCCAACCTACCTCTCTTTGGATCAGTGTCTGGTGGGGACTGTTGCTTTGTTCATGCCCACACAGTCATTGCTCTCTGACTCACCCTGCCTTGGTGCTGACAACCACACTCTTTCACAAGTGCTAAATCCTCATGATCTTTGAAGCTTCCCTTGGCAGCCAGTCCTGGAGGGTATTTGCCTTCAAAACAGTAGCTGCACTGCAGCACAACAGCACAAGAGACAGGCAAAGCAGGACCATTCATCCTGCCAACGGTGGCAATCCGTCACAGATCAGGAAGTGTGTGCCCACTGTTTGTAATCCCAGCTACCAGCAAGAGTAATCAGAAGCATCCAGTATGTCTGATGGCATCTCAGCACAACCGTAGGTAATAACCTAAGAAATCAATAGCCAATTAAAACTAATCCACAGCATTTGATCTTTCATAGTGCAGTGGGAACAGTAATTAATGGAGCTTCCTCCAGACAGTCGCAATTCAAACTTCCTGCCAAGACTAATGTGGTTTTGTTTTAGGCCAGCTTTGCTTCCTAGAGGAAGTGCCAGGCTGAGGTAGTCTCAGGGTGTTTTCTAGCCAGGTCATTTGTACAATCAAGAGAAACTGAGAAATGAGTGTCTTCAGGGTATTCTTCTGTATCGATCTGATCCTCAAAAGGAAAGCAGATGTTTCCATTCTACAAAGGTACAAAGCAGGAAGAATTGCTACAGCAGTAGGGAATCAATTCTGAGGAAGCACCAAACCCATGCCTTGGCTGGATTACGTCCTAAAAGCAGAGCACAAGGAAAAGAAGTTCAGCAGATGTCCTCAGAGGAGAGACCCAAGACCAGACCAGATGGAAACCATGCATGGCTTTAACATATGTGGAAGAAACCCGTTAGAGTATGCAGAAGTCTTCCATGCTCTTCAGCTAAATGCAGTCCTTGCCATGCTGTTCATGCACTTCTTGCCCAGTTTGCCTGAAAGCTGGAGCTACCAGGAGGAGTGAACAGATCCAGGCCCTATCATCAGAACAGGCAGCTGGGATAAAGTCAGGCAGTTGAATTTTTTGCACATTGAATCCTGGTTTGCATATGTTCAGCCATGGTGTGCATGCTTGAAAGATCCCTGAGCGAATAATTGATTCATCAGCTGTAACGAGGGATGTGGAGACAGGAACCTTCCCCACAGGGAATTTCGTGGAGCTCCTCATCCATCTGGGCAGGGACCATCCCTGAGAGCAGTCCTGCAGCTGGTCCAGCAGCACAAGAAGCGACACTGCACAGCTGATCTGCCGACTAAGTCCTTGGCCACTATCCAGGAACAGCGGATGCTTGGCAGAGCCAAGACATGCCACCTCTCCGTTCCTGAAAGACGGGGCCTATTTTTGTCTGCTGCTGCATTGATTGTTCAGTAAGAGAGCAGAGCAGGCCAGCGGCCGCGCGTGAGTGCGCGCTGCCTTCACCAGCAGGCGTTTCTGCAGAGGCTCAGCGCGCACCTACTGAGCTCCGGTGCGGCTCCGGCAGCTCTCCGCAGAACAAGTACATCACTGCTGAGCAAAGAGCCACAGGGCCTGCAACTGGCTCTGAACCCCCCACCCTTTTTGCAGGGAGGGAGCTTGGCTTCCAGCAGTCAGAGCAGCACCCAGCCTTTCACATGTGTCCTTTCAACACCACATCCATCTCTGCTGCTGCAACAGTGCTCCGGAGATGTATTTTGTCAGGAATTAGCATATGGTGCTCTCTGCTCCAGTGGATCAATGTGCTTAGCATTTAATGAGGGCAGTATAATTAACATTTTCGGAGGAAGAGAAGAAATCCTTTTGCCTTGTGAACTGCATCTTGAGATTTTGAGGGTGATACATTATTTTCAGGCTGATGCTTCCCTGTCACTAAACCTCATGTTGCAGTCAAGTGCCTGGTGTCCCTAGATTAAGTTCTCAGCCATGTGCAGAGGCAGAGGCACTCACCTACCTGTCAAAGCTGCTACACTATGGCAGGAGATTCCCTTGCAGGCAGCTGGTAGGATCTCCCGCACCAGCTGCACAAATTGCGCTATCTAGTAAAGGATGGAAAAAGTCCTCAGCTCTGTGCCAGGCAGTGTTTTTCCAACTGACTTATGTGCTATCACTCCTCCCACTACAGGCTCCATCCTTGCAGACACATTACTCCTGGAGGTGAGAGGTTGTGGTCTGTGGCATGTTGCTGTGACTATAGTAAGAGAAGTCAGCTTCCTAGTCAAAGGCGGGCTGCAGGGTGTCATTCCCCATGCATAGTGGATGGGGCTGCTTTCAGTGTGTTCCCAGCCAGAACTACAGTGAGAAGAGAGGCAGCAGGGAGGTTGGAGTAGATGATCTCTAAGGTCTCTTCCAACCTTAGCCATTCTATGATTAGCATGAATCCAGCTCTAGGACAGCTTCTTAAGGTAGTGACCGATCAGTTCTTCTCCTGGAAGGATGGATACCTACCAACAGAGCCATCTTCAGCCTCAGATACAAGAATCTGTAAGCAAGAATGCTGCAAGCAGGCCCATGGGCTACATTGCTGAACTTAAGTTACTTATTCTGCATGGAAATTGCTTCCCAGGGCAGCACTTTCTTCCTGAACCAAGACCCACTGATAGCAACCACAGCATGACTTCCTCTGCCCCATGGCACAGCCCTTTCCATAATACCCACACAAGCACACCGTGTTTAGCAGAAGTTGTTCAGTAAGATTAAATAACACCCAGGAATCCTGTGCCAAGTAGTCCAGCCAGCACTTGACCTTCTCAGAAGAGGTCCAGACAGCAAATAAACCCACAGCAGTGACATTCACAGCACTGACAGCATGGAGAATGCAGTCATTGTGACCTGCTGGATGCAGGGGAGCCTAAAAACCAAAGGTCCAGGCATTTACTGTGCCAAGTGGGACACATCACTCTCTTCAGCCACGGCCACATGATAGACCACTCAGTGTCCTACAGACCTTTTCTCCAGACCTTTGCTACAGGCCTAGACTCTCTATTTCCTTTCACTGCTTTTGTTCTTACCAGCAATGATGGACCCCATAGGTATGTATGAACTGTTACTGTCCCTTTCAAATTGTATCAGTATTTCTTCAGATGGGTTTCGCAATCCCTAAAGGTCTTCAGCTCTGGTGGAAGAAAATTGCATAGCCAGAGCAGAAAGACAAAAGTTTTTGCCTCCCAGAGGTCCTGGCTAGTAACAGATGAGGAATGATGGATGCTTGTCCACTGGGCTCTGTGTGCCTTCTTTGATTTCAAATAGAGCCTCTGTGTGAGAGGTAAGGACCTTTGCAGAGGAGAAGGTGTGGTGGAGCAGAGGAGAGGCTGCAGCACCCAAGGTGGAATGCTCCTGGAAATCTGACAGAAATCCTGAGGTCTTAATGAAAGTTCTGACAAGGCTGTGGAGGACAAGGCAGTCAAACACAGGCTGCACCATGGTGTGTCCCAGGGGCACAGTTATCCTGACAAAAGGCTGACCAGAGATCACCATGAGTACTTTCTGCATCACAACCACGGGATGCTCTCCTATATGGCAGAGGGGAAAGATGCCCACTTCACGTGCCAACAAGGAAGCAAAAGCAGTCACAACACACACGCTGACTTGCAAGCTCAGAGGCACTCCCAGGTGCACGAATTCAGCCTGTGTGTGCCCAGCATTGCCCTGGGAGACAACTCTGCTTAGGGCAATCTGTACTCACCTTTGTATCTCTCCTAACTGGTACCTGTTTCTCCTTGTGGAAGAGCCTGGAGCAGTCTGGAAGGATCAGGCTCAGACAGGCTCTGCATCCCCCAGAAAATGAAAAACCATGAACTGTTCCCTTTTTTCTTACAGAATTTCATTTGCTAATAAAAGCAGAGAGGGAGGCGCTAGCTCTGCCTTCAATGAGCAGGTGTCATGTTTTGATCATTACTGAACAAAGCCTTCTGGTTTAGCACTTGGAGATGACTGCTCACACTGAGTATTTAAAATTCAGTGTCAGAACTGGCACAAGGTTTTCCAAACTCCAAGTCCAAGTGAAGCATTCTCACCTGGCTGCGGAATGTCCTCTCCCAGTCTCGGGGAACATGACTTTTGCAAGTCTCACTCCAGATACCCAAGCCCTACGTGAACAGTGTTGGTGCCTGGCTTTGCCTTTGAAGAAACGTCCCGGGAATGGCTGAGGATGCTTTGGTCAAAGTATCATTGGCTATAGGAGAGAAAGCTTCAGAAGCCAGGCCTGGAGGGCTGACTGCTGTGGTGCGCGCGCAGTGGAATGGAAGCCATGCGGTTTTGCTGCTCGCCAAGTATCCGCTTCTGTTGGGGAACGTCTGGAAACAGGGACCCAGGGACCAGGGTGTGCGCTTGACCAGTGCTCCATTCAAGCTAGTTTGAAATTAGTTTCTTCTCCCTCTTTTAAAAACCAAGGAGCATCTGCCACGCACACTGTGAGTGACTTTGATCTCTCGTGCCCAAAGTTCTTGCAAGATAAGAGGTGCTGTTCTCATGTCTCTTTTAAACTGGGAGGGAGGGAAGTACCAGTACAGTCCTAGCCACAGACCAAGGAGTTGAAGCTTGAAGACAGCAAGGGGGTATATGGTTAATGCCTTCAAGCCCTGCTCTGCCCGTAGTGTCACAGTGCTGGGTAGACTGACAGGTGGGGAGTGATGCTGGAGATGCATGACTCAAAGCCAGGCTGTTCTGCTGGTGGAGCTCCGGTCTTAAGAGTCTCGTTTATTGCTGCCTACATAGCTAGAGACTGCCCTTTAATCCTCTGCTTTGTCATGCACTGTGAATTAAATACCACAGGAGTACAAGAGCCCTTAAGGACATGACACCCATTCTGCTGTAGCTGTCCAAAGCCAGTTGAGTTTTACGGGAGGGGTTTTGTTTATGGTTATCTATTTCCTGGGTGAGAGTTTCTCTGGGGTTTATTTTACCTGGTTTTGCTGTTATTTCTTGTTTTGTTTTGTTGTTTGGTTTTTTTGCTCTGGTTTTGAGGCAGAACGTAAAAGAGCAGGGCAGGTTAAAGTTGTAGTGGTTGGTAGCCCCTGTGCTTACAGCTGTGGCATTTCCAGAGCAATGGTGTGGCTGTGTGTGGCTCCCAGCATCTGCTCAGCTCCTCTATCACAGGTGGCAGCCTACAGACAGCTGATGTGGTTTTCCCATTGCAAACAAACCATGTCAGAGTGCTGGGTGACATGGAACTTCCTGTCTCTTGGACACCTCCCGTCAGCACCTTCGTTTTGTCAGCCTTTCCTTACCAGCTCAGCCTACAGGGCCCAGTCCATGTTACAGAGGAACATGAGGGTGGGCAGAGGAATATGAATGAGGATGGCTGCCCTGGGGTGAAGGTAGCACCTCACAGAGAAGCTGGCATCTTCCTGGCAACCATAAAAGCTCCCTTAGTGCTCCTCCAACATAGTGCCCCAAGATCCCTAACAGCTCTCCAAACCTAACGACAGGAAGTTCTACTTGTCCTCTCAGTTCATCCCACTGGATAAAGTGTTATTAATTCCTCAGCTCTAAATGCCATGTGTGTGGAATGGCTTGCTCCTGCTTCTGGGAGGAATCCATAGCACCCTGTGCACTGTGACTTGTGTTACATGAACCTATGACGTGCTGCAGTGTCACAACCTGAAAATAGTCTCTCACCATACAGCTCAGCAGCACCCTGTAGAATCCTCCTGCCTGGAGGAGACACTGCCAGCTGTCACGTCAAGCCCTCTCAACAGTAATAAAAGAGCTCCCCATGCTTAGCCTCAGCCTAGCAGCAGCTGCGATCTGCTGTGATCACTCACCTAGTGGAATAGCAAATATAAGGATCCTCTAAGATGCTGTTGCACTGGATCCATCTCCCACCCAGCAGAGCTCTTGCTGAGTCTGGGGGAGGGTGTTAATGGCTGCAGAGCTTGGGGTGTAGCTTAGCCACGCATCCAGATGGGACCTCCTGCTGCTGTTGCTTGGCCAGATGGAGCAGAGGAGGCAGGAAAGGAGAAGGACTCTCACTGCCTTTGTGGGGAGTCCTGGCCCACCTGAGGCTGAGGGAGATTGAAGGCAGAGCTGTCCCTGAATCTCAGCTTGCACAAGGGAAGGCAGGCCCTATAAACACAAAGTTTACTGATTAGCCAGCATTTGAAGGCTTGGGGGCCAGCCTGTTTGAGCTGTTAATGACCCAAAGTGGAAGAGTCTGTATCGCCATGTGATACCTCCCAAGACAGCAGCTTTTCTGTGTATGCTGGTGAGGGGCCTGCCCAGGCCGTGGAGGGCTCGCCCTTTGAGGAACTCAGTTTCAGTTTTGCTGCATCACAGAGTCACAGCCACTGTGACCTGAGGAGGTCTGAGCATGGCACATATGTAGCTGCAAGAGCTGCCTGCCAGTGGAGCCTCATTAAAGCAAATGCACTTGCAGGGTGCTGGGCAGAAGGAGTTCTTTGCCTTCCCCAGACCCACGGGCTTCACGATGGCATGTATCGTCCAGTGACCAACAGCACGCGACAGGGTTCAGCCACGCAGCCAGGCCAGTTCTGCCAAGCCAAAGCACTGCCCAGGTTTTACATACTGGATCAGTTCTTTAGGGGAAAAAAGCGAAAAGCATGGAGAACAATTGGTAAGAAGATGCCTGGTTATAAGCAGCTGATTGTATTTGCATGTGCTAAGCGTTCACTGGAGCTCTAGCGATTACCGATGCATCTCTGCTGTGCTGTCGTTCGGTGCTGGACGTGTCTCGGCTTGCACAACCGCCTTGTGCAGTTCCAGCATATTCAGAAGAGACCTTTGCTGGATGTCTTAGGGACTGGAAATGTCCTGCTCACTGATTCACTGTCTTGCAACTACTAGAAATGTCTAAAAGACAGTAGGAGAGGTCTCAGCTTATGCATTACCTGGACTTGTGTGTGCAGGAGAGACTGTCCATTAAGCTCTTGAAACATTCTGGGGACAAAATGTACATCTTGAAAAGCAGAGGTAGCAATTAGGAGGGAGGCTGTGCTTCCTATTTCATCCCATCTGAAGGCAAAGAATCCCTGGAAATCTTTATGTAGCAGTGGTTCATATGAGAAGTGACTGCGCAATGAAAGCGCGCCCGAGTTGAAGAAGAGTGTGATGTGAGGATAATGGACTCCCGAAATGCTGCAGCAGCAGCCTCAGGGGACCAGAGCAGGGAGTGTCTCTTGGGAAGGGAATCTGAAGGATAAAAGAGCTGTGAACAGCTCCCGGCTGCCAAAAGGGATGATACTAAAGGCACAACAGCAAACTGTGCCTGTGCAGGGGAAGACTCAGAAGCGTGGGAAGAGAACACTGAGGCTGCATTGGGAGCTTTTTGAGGATCCAAAATCAGGAGCTGCAATCACAGAAGAGGCAGAAAGAAGAGCCTGCAAATAATGAACATTCTCTAGAAATCACATAGGCATGGGGAGCTGTCAGAGCTGAACTCCAGGATGACCACACAGAGATAAAAAAGGCCACAAGAAATGGGTCCAAAAGCAGACTTAAAGTAAGAAGAACAAGGCATGTCTAAGGGCTCAAATAATATTTGATACAAAAAGGGCCAAAGAGTTAAATGTTGCCTTCATTTCAGTCCTCAAAACGTAACTGAAACAATTTTAATGAGGAGAAAGAAGCCCAGGGCAGAATCAGAAAAGAACAGACTCAAACGAGTTATCTCTGTCCTTGTCAGCATGTCCTAATGAACTTCAGAGGAAGCTGCAGGAGCAGTCTCTGACCCGTGAACATTTCAGCAGCAGAAGCTTGGGGAGGATGCAGGAGGTGCCAGGCGGCTGGGGAAATATAAGCAGATTGCCTAGCTTTTAATATCATCTCTGTCATTAAAGAAGGCAGGGACTCAGCAGCAAGAAAATGAGGGGCAGATCAGCTTAACTGATTGATAGAAAGATATTAGACTTTTTGTTTAACCAGTTGATGAGCAGGAGAATATAACCATATCTAAGTGGGGAGGGTAATTGTCCTAGTGGCTAAGGAGAAAGCAGTCACTTTGATATCCTGTGACTCGGGCAGTGCTTCTGGTGCTTTGCCTTAAGATTCTCCTAACAAACCAGACAAAGGTGGTCTAGATTCAACAGCTGTAACTCAGGGGTACACCTGAAAAATTGCTGTCTCAGTAATCCATAAACACATTTCAAGTAGGACTGTTTGGGGCCCTGCTGTCTGCAATGTTTTCATTCATGGCTTAGCTAATGAAACAGGAAGTGCTGTTATAAAATTCACAGATGACACCAGCCTTGGAAGGGCTGCAAACATTCTGGAGGATCTGTTCTCATTACGAATGATCTCGGTGAGTTGGAGCAATCAACAAGGTGGAACTGAATAAAGAGAAGTGCAGAGTGCTGCCCTTTGGAAGAAGAAATCAAAATCTCAAAACACAAATAGAGCAGGCAGTCACACCTTTGAAGTCAGCAATTCTGTGACATACTGGTTTATTTCATCAGGGTATCAAAAGCAAAGTGAGGTGTACAGTGCTGATTCTGCACCTCTTTGCTCTGGAGACTGCACTCTCCTGGGTGGAAAAAGGGGGATGAAATGAAGAGGCTCTGGAGATAATGAACGGGAGTGAGGAGAGGGAGAGCATTACTTGGATCCTCACTTGGTCAACTCCAGTGTTCAAATCTCTTTCCCCAGATGAGCCAAAGTGCAGCGTCCCAGTGGTGCCACAGCATAACTTTCAATTATGAATCTACCTCTCCCCACTTACTGGTTCAATCTCTCCCCCATTGCCTGCAGGAAAAGTCTGTATTTGTGGGGAAATGTCCCTCTGGGTCTCTTTTCCCAGTTTATCATCAGGGACTGTATTGTGTCATGGGTGAGGTAGAAAGTACAGCAGCTGCAGTGAGAAGCAGTATGGGTTGGCAGGGTTCAGAGGGAGCTCAGTGACTCATCTCCCGTGTACTGTGAGATACATCAGAGCCGGTGTGAGGCAGAGATCCATGGTTGTCTCTAAACTGCTTTTTGGAATGGCGTGATCTCAGGAGGACTGTGAGAAGTTGGGAGGTGGCGAGGCAGCCTAGTAAGTGAATGCAGAATGCAGAGCCAGAGTCGGTACATTCTGCTGTGTTACACGAGAGACCTATGGCTAGGGAACATAAAGGAGCCAGAAGAGACCATCTGTGGCTAGGTACCGCTCCTGCAGCGTGCCGAGCTCGTCAGGGAAACCTCGCTCTCCTGGCTTTGTGTGCTCTTCCTTGTAGTGTTGGCCACTGCTACAGACAGATGTTAAAAGAGACAGGCCCCTTGTCTGAACCACTTTTCTGCTCTCAGGTTGAGATAAAAGGCAGCTGAGGATGGAGTGTATAGGATGGGATTAAGGCAAAGAGATAAGTGAAGACTGAGCTGCAGGAGCTTTGGAAACACAAGTGAGGGAAATTGAGATTGACACACACACCAAAAAAAAAAAGAATTAAAGCATTCACAGAAAGGGAATTGAGGTTTGTGTATGCAGTGATGTCAGCAGGTAGAAAGCCCAGCAGTGAAGGAGTTAGCTCCCAGGAGGATCAGTTTACCTTGGCCTGAGCCACCTCTGCTGTACATGCAAACATTAAACTTTGATCACAGCTGCCATAACCTTCCCCTGACACCCAGCAATGAAAGCAGCAGAAACAGGCTAAGGCATGGCAGCTGTCTGGCTGAGGTGAAAATGCATGTGGAAAGGAAACCAAAGCAGGAAATTGCTGCTGAAGGTGGAAACAAAACATGCAGCTCAGGTGGCAGGACAGGCATGGCTGTATGAGAAGCAGGACAGAGTAAATGGTTGGAATGGGCTGTGATTTTTTCCTCCCGTAGATGTTAGTGTCAGCACAAAGATGATACACTACTCACTATCAGCAGAAGCCTTCTTGTGGTGGCTTCCTTTCTGGCAGACAGTTCCTTCCCCCCAGATTTACCTGTCTCTTTCAAGAAAATTCATGGAATGTTGGAATTAGAGGATGTGATGGTTTGGGTGTCCCCCGCCCCCCACACTTTTAGAAATCACCCAGGCTAGACTCAGTCGGCTCTGGGAATTTGAATGAAGCTTATATTTACAGCTGGCACAGTTTACAAGCAGATAGTTACAGTATATACAGTTATAGACAGAGATATACAAGGTAAAAAAGGTAATACAAACACAATTCCCCTCTCAGAAACCTGAGTCCCCAGGAGGGGCTCTCAACCACCCCTCACCTTCCCCCTACCCCTCTCAACCTTACCCCAGTCCCAAGGAAGAATGGAGGTTCGGCCAAAAGGGTTAAAAAGCAAGGTGAAGCAGCCAAGCAAAAGGAGGGTGAGGTTAGAAAGCAAGATGGAGTCCAGCCAGCAGCCTCAGCTTCTCCCCAGCAGGCAAAGCTCCCCAGCGAAGAGAAGAAGCAAGTGACCTAATCTTTGTTTTGCCTTTCTTCTTTACACATCCCAGCAAGACTGTGAGGCAAGTAGACCTCACCATTGTTTTCATTTTACAGCCTATCATCTAGTTCTTCTCACCAAAACATCCCAGCTAGGCTCAAACTAGCACAGAGGGAAGTTAATTAGCAACTGAAAGTCCTGGTGAAAAGCCCTTGTTAAACCTGGGGTTTGTCCATGTTCTTCCAAAAGCCCATCTAGCCATTCCCCTAAGAATCACTCTACTTACCAGCCTTGCCTCAGGGCCACTGATGGCAGTGCACTTCTGTCCCAGCTAATCCCAAGAGACAGAGGGCTGCCTGGGCACAGCCCATACGTGTTCCTGCAGCACCAGGGACATTTCCTTGCACAGAGACTGCCAACGTGGATTGTGATGTGATGTGGGCAAGTATTCCAAGGCTCAGAGGAATACCACAAGGACATGACCCTTACCTCTAGACCATGATACTCACCCTTGGTCACACTTTGCTTTCTAGTTCTTGCATTTTGAGAGTCCCAAAGGCCAGGGCTAGCTATTGCAGTCAGTAGAAGATGGAGATTAAACTGTTTTCTGCAGCACTGTCTCTGCTGCAGACTGCATCTCCATCATCTAGAAAAGAAACAGGCCAGTTCTTGCTCTGGGATGAAAGTGAGAGTGAGGGTGGGAGTAAAGGGAAGAGCTAAGCCTTTCCCCAGAGAAGAGCTAAGTCAACAGTTCTCAGCTTGCTTTCCAAGGTGCTGTGGGCATGTGCTGGTAGACAGCTGCACTAACACAACTCTTGAATAGCTAACCTGTGTTGATGTTTCTCATCTGTTGCTTTAGATCCAGTCTAGATCCAGAATCTGTGCTCTTTTGAGCTGGGTCATTCACTGTGATAGTTTTGCTTAAGAGCAGTGGTTAGGTGCTAGGTACTCTCTCATGTACAATAAATTAAAGGAAGCATAAGAAACCAGCTTAAGCAATGGGTGCAGCTTTGGTATAACCTATTGCCAAGGCATTGCTATGTTTGCATGTGCTGTGAAGCACAAAGTAGCTTCTCAGCTCTGGGGAAGTAATCCCTGCACCCAAGATAGTCTCTAGTCCTTTCTGCCTGGACTCTGAAGAGCTCCACAGGGCTGGCTGTGACCTGACTCTCTGCATGGATTCAATAGAAAAGCCACAAGAGGAAGAGCAAAAAAGGCAAATATGTGGAGAGAGTGACCCCAGTGAGAAGAGATCTCCATGGTTTCCTGTACGTAGCGTTCCAGGTGCAGCATGTGTTAATTCCTGGCAGTGCACTGGGACAGCCCTACCTACCTACCACGTTAGCTCAGGTCTTGCCCTGGCAGCAGCACAGCCACATCAATGCTGCAAAGCAAGCAGAGGCATCAGAGATTTTTTTTTCCCAGACTGCTGCCAGGTTAATGACCCCATTGTATAATATGGTCTGTCTCCAGCTCCAGAGCCATCTGGGAAATCTTGTCATGACATAAGCCAGTGCAAGCAGAAACGTGTAAGAATGTAAGAGTGGCCAAAGATCCAGTGGCCAGCTGCCTTGCTTCCCTCAATGGCCACAAACAAGCAGAAGACTGAAATATGATCAAGACAAATGTATATTGTCATTCCCCTGAACACTTCTTCCAGCATTCAACAACTTTCAGGTCAAGGAATTTTTTTCTGATGACGTGAGAAAATGGGAATGAGAATAGCACAACTTCAGTGCCCACATTCCACAGGAGTCCCATTTCACCAACAAGAGAAACAAGGAATTTCATGGACCAGGCAGTAATCTGGACCCACACGTTCTGTGTGATGCTCACAGAGATTTTCATTGTGAAGAGGATGGTTTTCACAGAGAAACTCTTGAGGATAGATTTTGTGAAGCAGAAGAGGGCAAGATAAACTTGGGAGGAATGGCAAAGGACCAGGCTGCTACCAGCATCCACCTAAAATTCTGATACAGATATTTCTGTGTTGGAAGGAGTTCGCACCAACCTGCTGTCTTCACCACATGCACAGCATTTGGTTTATGGAATAAGTGATGGACATTTCTAGTTGAATACAGCTCTCCTTGAAGGATTTCCCACTGAAGTCTGGCCTTTAATTGGGAAGTTTCACCTCTGTAAACAAGAATGATCCTCAGGCGAGAGGTGTTTCTGGAAGGGGATACACAGAGCTGAATGTAGGAATTCCAATCCTAATTTATCTCAGGCAGACAAAATTTGCTTCGATGGGAACATTAAGCATCCTGCTGCTTGATGTAAACTGATGGACTCTTGCTTACTCTTGGCATTTACCCTTGCAAATGAATCACTGTTACTTCTGCCTCCCTGCCCACCCCTCCACTTGGTTCCCTTTTAATTTTACAGCTTCCTGAACCTGACACTGGGCAATCGATAAGTAATTTGGAGCCCAGTAAATACAGATGAAAACAAGTTATTTTGTACTTTTATAAGTATTTGGAAACCAAAATTATCTAAGAGAACAGGTGCTCAGTCGACTCAGCAACCCATCCATCAGCATCACACAGTTAATTGCATAAGATCATAAACATTTATAATTAGAAGGCAAACAAACAAGAATTTCATAAACAGCCCTCTTGAATCAGGCTGCACATTAAATATTTGTGATAAGGTAATTAAGAATAGATTTACAATCCTGGCTTAGTGTTTAATACTTTGGAGAATAGATTTGATACTGTGGAGAATGTTCTACAGCCAAGGAGAAAACATTTGGTTTCGGCTCCTTTATCTGAGGCTTAAAGTGGTCTCAGAGAAACATTGGCTCTGTCACTGATCAGAGCAGAATTTCATTCATTACAGACCACAGAGCTCATTTAAATATATGTCTAATGTCCCTTGTCATAGACTGATCCACTTCAGGCCTGCTTCAAAGCTCTGCATCCTTGGCTGTATCTGCAGGGTTTCCCTAAGTCCTGGTTTTTATGCTTGATTCTTCGATCAGGAGATGTCAGAATTCTCAATTGTGTTCCAGAGTAGGGAGTAAAAAACATTTTTCTACTTTGAATGACAGTGTTTGGTTATGAAAAGCTGGCAGCACTGCAGAATCACAGCTGTCCATAGTGGTCTATGGGGATGAGAGAATCACAGAATACATCTGACTGAAGAGATCCCAGAGATCATCCAACTCTTGACCCAGCATTGAAGGGTTAACACTAAACCACGTCCCTGAGTGCCAGGTCTCATACTGTAATGCCCAATACCATTCACACAATCACAGAATGTCAGGTGCTGGAAGGGACCTTGAAAGATCATCCAGTCCACCTCTCTCTGCCAGAGCAGGATCACACAGGAACACAGCCAGGTGGATCTTGAATATCTCCAGAGAGGGAGCCTCCACAGCCCCCTGGGCAGCCCGTTCCGAAAGTAGCCATTTCTGCATACATAAACTATCCAGTATCATTACTTCTGCAGCCAGTAAGCAAGCTCAGCACCCCATTACAGTGAATAGGAGAGTCCCCTCGAAGTTAATCAAGTCAGCAGGGCTTTAGCTATGCTTAAAACCAGAGGACAGAAACTCAGTCTGTACTGAAGCTAAGGGCTTAAACTCTGTAATATCAGATGCATATCGTAAGAAACCAGGTGGCTGCATCCCATCAGTGAGTAATGGAGAGATCAGCCCTGTGTGTGGGTAGGGTGACCTTGGGATATTTAGGGGCTTAATATAGCACAGGTTTAACTCCAGTAATTATCTGCCATCAGAAACTAGAACAGTCTGAAAAAGGTGGGTGGAGAGTAAAGCTATAGCGTTGGATTAATCAGGGACAGCCATACATCACTTTATCCTATGGTGACTGTCAACTCTCCACACGTTGTTGTTTGAGGAGACCTCCTCATCTAGGCATAATAACTGCTTCTTAGTTCTTGTGGGTCTTTTGTTCTTTACTCTTATATCTGTGTGCTTGTAACATGCAGGCAAGAGAGTGGCTGTTCCTAGAAATGTTTTCATAGATGATCTAGATGAGGGCATCGAGTCAGTCATCAGCAAGTTTGCAGATGACACCAAGCTGGGGGCAGATGTGGCTGGCCTGGAGGGCAGAAGGGCTCTGCAGCGAGACCTTGACCGCCTGGACAGATGGGCAGAGTCCAAGGGGATGGTGTTCAATAAGTCCAAGTGCCAGGGGCTGCACTTTGGCCACAACAACCCCATGCAGAGATACAGGCTGGGGTCAGAGTGGCTGGAGAGCAGCCAAACAGAAAGAGATCTGGGTGATCAATACCCACCTGAACATGAGCCAGCAGTGTGCCCAGGTGGCCTGGAGGGCCAATGGCATCCTGGCCTGCATCAGGAATGGTGTGGCCAGCAGGAGCATGGAGGTCATTCTGCCCCTGTACCCTGCACTGGTTAGACCACACCTTGAGTACTGTGTCCAGTGCTGGGCCCCTCAGTTTAAGAGGG